>JBBPBX010003068.1:0-56918 GCA_038048925.1 Garcialebias charrua | reverse complement strand
TTCTGAATAAAATATTAGATGTTGGCACCTCCACATCATTGCATTCAGTTTTTATTCACAATTAGTTTAGTGTCCCAACTTTTTTTGAATCTGGTTTGTAAATGAAAAAAAAAAGTATTTAATTTAAAGCTTAAACTCAGAACAAAATGATAAAATAATTAAATGTGGATTATACAATATAATACAGGTAGTCCTCGGGTTACGACGGTCTCGAGTTACGACGTTTCGTGGTTACGGCACATCTACCATTAAAAAATAAAAAATAAATTTGCAAAGCCAAGTTACGCAGTTTCCGGTTTCTGGTTTTACGTCGTAAACCTAGCGGCGGGGGAATACTGCACTGTACTCTATAAAAAAGCTAAGTCTGGTCCTCTGGATATTCAAAAAACAAAACTGTACTGTGCACGCGGTTTTACATCGTAAACTAATAGAGAATACGGAGGATGGACCGAGCTGGATGGTGGTTTTAGGTCGTAAACGAATGGAGAATACAGCCAATGGACGGAGGAATACGGAGTCACCAGCTTCCCAGTAGGCCATAACTCTTTTTTCCCCTTCATTATGGCTCCCAAATGTATGTGTTTTTTGATAATTGTGTAGGGTACTGTGTTAAGATAGGCTAAGTGCTTGTTAATACAGTACTGTACATGTATATGGTGCAGTATGTACATATATTTCGACTTACGTCGAAAATCGGTTCACGCCGCCGCGTAGGAACGGATCTATGTCGTAAGTCGAGGACTACCTGTACAACGTTATTTATAAAGCACTTTAAAACAACACAGTTAGCCAAAGTGCTGTACACTAACACATACAAGCATAAAAACTATAAAACAAATAACTTAAAACAGTAAAACCAACATTTCAAGCTGTGTTAAAAGCCAAAGAGAAAAAAATGTCTTCAGAGCAGATTTAAAAACAGGAAGTGAGTCAGTTTGTCTGACATGCAAAGGCAGCTCATTCCACAGTTTAGGGGCAGCGACTGAGAACGCTCAGTCACCTCTCAGCCTCCTGTTGGACTTAGAGACGACCAACAGCTGCCGATCTGCTGACCTCAGAGAGCGTGAGGGAATGTAGGCTGGAAAAGGTCGGACAGATACTGTGGGGCGAGACCATGAAGACATTTTTTTTTAAACATATATTTATTGATTTTAACAAAAGAAACAGAAGCATACAAATATTCAATTACCAATACTTAAAATATAAACCCAGAAAAGACAAAAATCAAAAGAACATACACACAGGGGGAGAAAAAAAAATCCCGCAGCAGACCCTCAAAAGACCAACCAGCATACACATCCGAATAGTTCAACATATGACCTTATAACAAGTCCTTTTTCCAGCCATCGAGTTGGATATCATTTTGGCCAAGCCAGTTGTAAAAAACAGTCCAGATATTCCAAAATTTATCAAGCTTGTTCTTATTAAAATAACTGATTTTCTCAAGTGCAAAGTAAAACGTCATATTCCTAGTCCATTGTGAGATTCCACATAATGAGTCTTTCTTCCATTAGGACGCAATAAAGCGTTTAGCTTCCAAAAAGGAGACATTAAGTAAAGATCTCAAGTTGTTTGAGATAACAAAATCATCAGGATAAATATTCAAGATACACATTTTAGGATTTAAAGGAACCTTTTTACCAATCATCTGACTAATCACAATCAATACTTCCTTCCAAAAGTGAGTGTGACCATAGCAGTTTAACAGACTCTTTGCTGTTTATGATGTTTTAGTCCGTTTGTGTAATGTGACCGCTACATTTTAGACTCACTGTTTTTAATGGGAGATGTGTTGTGTCCTCATACGACACTTACACATTTCCCCCATTCAAAATCTGGCCATGGGGGATTTTAGATATTTTAAACCCTAGTCTAAGCTGACTGCACCCTCTTGTTTTTTTTAGTCTTTTGATAATCAAGCTTAATTAGGCAGCACAGGTGTTCACTTACAGGTCCTACCTATATATATCTCAGGCAATGCTTTGAGCAGTGGTGGAGGCTTGATACAAAGAAGGATTGGCTTGTTAATCAAGTAAAGGTTGGTGTGAGAAAACACTACAAGTCAGCTGAGGTTCATTTGGAACGTGTTGAAGATACACTTCAGGTAAAACTGAGTGCTGAGTGACAGCCGTGGTGCTGTATTGTGTACAGACACTGGGAGACCTCCCCCTACCTGTTTGTTTGTGGGTTTGCTCCTGTGGGAGTAGTAGTTGAGCTGTTTGAGCTCTTAAATCAGCTCTATTTGTTTAAATTAGAGAACTACGTGGGTTGAAGCACCTTAAGTGCTGGTTGAAACTCTGGCTTAGACTTGGAGGTATGGGCCTATGCCGCTGAGGCCTGGTTGAATTCATTATTGGAGACGCTGAGGGCAGTGTCTGTGCAACTGTCCAGGAGGGGGACAGCTGAGGTTAACAGTGAGGGGATGTTACCTTTTTCTTTTAATTTGTACTTTTATGACCGGGTGGGTGTTGGTAGTCCTGTTTTCGCTTTTCGTATGTGTTGAGGGAATTTGGCGGCCCTGTATAAGGCTGGGTTTGCTCTGGTGGCGTTTTATTCATTTTGGCCAGACTCACCGATCCACCATTCCGTTGAACCTTTTTTTTGTTTAGTTTCCTTTCTTTGGACGCTGATCCAGGAGAAGATGCTCCGGGCCTGGTGGGAGAAACAAGGGAGGACCTCGCCAGCTTGGAGGCTCTTATTTTCAGTTTAATAAAATTTTATTTCAATCTTCTTCTGTGTCCAGTGTCCTTTAAATATGTTTTGGCTGTTTTCAGTCGTAACACCACATTCTGCAGCAATCAAAACATCATGGCTACGTAGGAGAAGGATCCGGGTACTGAAATGGCTAGCCTGCAGTCCAAATCTTTCACCTATAGAGAACATTTGGCACATCATAAAGAGGAAGGTGCGACAACGAAGGCCCAAGACGATTGAACAGTATTAGACATGTATTAGACATGAATGGGAGAGCATTCCTATTTCTAAACTTGAGAAACTGGTCTCCTCTGTCCCCAGACGTCTGTTGAGTGTTGTAAGAAGAAGGGGGGATGCCACACAGTGGTAAAAATGGACTTGTCCCAACTTTTTTGGGATTTGTTGACGCCATGAAATTTTGAAACAACATATTTTTCCCTTAAAATGATACATTCTCTCAGTTTAAACTTTTGATCTGTGATTTGTGTTCTATTCTGAATAAAATATTAGATGTTGGCACCTCCACATCATTGCATTCAGTTTTTATTCACAATTAGTTTAGTGTCCCAACTTTTTTTGAATCTGGTTTGTAAATGAAAAAAAAAAGTATTTAATTTAAAGCTTAAACTCAGAACAAAATGATAAAATAATTAAATGTGGATTATACAATAGAATACAGGTAGTCCTCGGGTTACGACGGTCTCGAGTTACGACGTTTCGTGGTTACGGCACATCTACCATTAAAAAATAAAAAATAAATTTGCAAAGCCAAGTTACGCAGTTTCCGGTTTCTGGTTTTACGTCGTAAACCTAGCGGCGGAGGAATACTGCACTGTACTCTATAAAAAAGCTAAGTCTGGTCCTCTGGATATTCAAAAAACAAAACTGTACTGTGAACGCGGTTTTACATCGTAAACTAATAGAGAATACGGAGGATGGACCGAGCTGGATGGTGGTTTTACGTCGTAAACGAATGGAGAATACAGCCAATGGACGGAGGAATACGGAGTCACCAGCTTCCCAGTAGGCCATAACTCTTTTTTCCCCTTCATTATGGCTCCCAAATGTATGTGTTTTTTGATAATTGTGTAGGGTACTGTGTTAAGATAGGCTAAGTGCTTGTTAATACAGTACTGTACATGTATATGGTGCAGTATGTACATATATTTCGACTTACGTCGAAAATCGGTTCACGCCGCCGCGTAGGAACAGATCTATGTCGTAAGTCGAGGACTACCTGTACAACGTTATTTATAAAGCACTTTAAAACAACACAGTTAGCCAAAGTGCTGTACACTAACACATACAAGCATAAAAACTATAAACTCAACAAATACCATAAAAGTAATGAACTACCAAATCAAAACAGCAAACAGTAAAAACTATAAAACAAATAACTTACAAACAGTAAAACCAACATTTCAAGCTGTGTTAAAAGCCAAAGAGAAAAAAATGTCTTCAGAGCAGATTTAAAAACAGGAAGTGAGTCAGTTTGTCTGACATGCAAAGGCAGCTCATTCCACAGTTTAGGGGCAGCGACTGAGAACGCTCAGTCACCTCTCAGCCTCCTGTTGGACTTAGAGACGACCAACAGCTGCCGATCTGCTGACCTCAGAGAGCGTGAGGGAATGTAGGCTGGAAAAGGTCGGACAGATACTGTGGGGCGAGACCATGAAGACATTTTTTTTTAAACATATATTTATTGATTTTAACAAAAGAAACAGAAGCATACAAATATTCAATTACCAATACTAAAAATATAAACCCAGAAAAGACAAAAATCAAAAGAACATACACACAGGGGGAGAAAGAGAGGGGAAAAAAGGGGGGGGGGGAGATCCCGCAGCAGACCCTCAAAAGACTAACCAGCATACACATCCGAATAGTTCAACATATGACCTTATAACGAGTCCTTTTTCCAGCCATCGAGTTGGATATCATTTTGGCCAAGCCAGTTGTAAAAAACAGTCCAGATATTCCAAAATTTATCAAGCTTGTTCTTATTAAAATAACTGATTTTCTCAAGTGCAAAGTAAAACGTCATATTCCTAGTCCATTGTGAGATTCCACATAATGAGTCTTTCTTCCATTAGGACGCAATAAAGCGTTTAGCTTCCAAAAAGGAGACATTAAGTAAAGATCTCAAGTTGTTTGAGATAACAAAATCATCAGGATAAATATTCAAGATACACATTTTAGGATTTAAAGGAACCTTTTTACCAATCATCTGACTAATCACAATCAATACTTCCTTCCAAAAAGTTAACACTTGAGGACAAGCCCACATACAATGAAATAAAGATCCTTTTTGAAAACTACATTTAATGCAAGTGTCAGGAATATTAGGGTTAAAGTGATGCAATTTAACTGGAGTGATGTATTGTCTAGTCAGCCATTTGTATTGTAGTAATTTGGAGTTTGTGTTGGCGGATTGTTTATGAATCGAGGTGCAGGCTACAGACCACTCCTCACTCGACACACTATCACCCAAATCTGTTTCCCATGCCTTTAAAATGTTATCCGAAGATTCTTTATATTTGTCAGCAAACAAGGAATAGAGACGAGACACCTGCCCTCCATCATCTAGGTGCTTCATGATAATATCCTCTAATGAAGACACAGAGGGTAGATCAAGATTATTTTGTTGCTTGGATAAAATGAAACTCCGGATTTGAAGATATTTATAGAAATGGTTTGTAGGAATATCATATTTGTTTTTAAGTTCTTCGAATGACATAAATACCCTCCCTGAGAAAAGACCAGAAATCTTAGCTACCCCCTTTACAGACCAGAGCTTAAATCCTATGTCTGCTCTACCTGGACCAAAATCCATGTTACCAAAAATGGGTGAGAACTGGGATAGATATTGCTTTTCTCCCAAATGATCAAGTACTTTTTGCCAAATAAGTATTGTATTTTTCAGAAAAGTTTTTTTTGTTTGTTTGATAAGCTTTTTCCTGTCTGATGAATACAAGTATAAGTTTATAGGAATAGAGATCAGCTGTGACTCAATTGTAACCCACACTGGGGGATGGCTGGTAATAAAGTAAAACATAGCTGCCCTAATCTGAGCTACCCAGAAATACCATAATACATTTAACAATTGTAAACCTCCTCTGTCATATGGCAAATATAATAGAGACAATCTCAATCTCGGATGTTTACCGCTCCAAATGAAGTTGGAAAAAGTTTTATTTAGAGAGTCAGAGTCAGAGAGTCAGAGAGTCTTTATTGTCATTTGCACCGCATGTGGTACATGAGATGAAAACGAGATTATGTACACGATTTATCTCCTTAAAGAAGGAAGGGGGAGGGGAAAGTGGAATTGATTGGAAAATATATAAACATTTTGGCAATATTGTCATTTTTATAATATTAACACGACCAATTAAGGAAATGGGTAGTTTGGACCATCTTTCTATTGAATGCATAACTGATTCTATAAGGGGGTTATAATTAGTTGGAATAATATTGTTTATTGTAGGAGTAACTTTAACTCCAAGATAGGTGAATCCTTGTTTTGACGCTACATATGGAGTAGAAACTGGGAGATTGAGGCGTTCTTTTTCTGATAAGTACATTATTTCAGATTTAGTATTATTTATCTTATATCCTGAAAAAAACCCAAAGGACTCAATTAACTCATTTATTGTGGGCATGGTGTTCCCCAACTTAGAGCAAAACAATATTATGTCGTCTGCATATAGGGCTATACGATGTTCCAAGCTCCCTATTTGTATACCAGTTATTTTAGCATGTTTGCGAATTGACATAGCTAAAGGCTCGATGGCCAGTGTGAACAACAGAGGAGAAAGGGGGCAGCCTTGCCTTGTCTCACGTTTCAGTTTAAAAGAAGATGAAGTCAGATCATTGGTCAAAATTTCCACTTGTGGGTTTGAATATATTAACTTTACCCAGCTAAAAAATTTCCCTTTTATACCAAAGCGTTCCATAACAGCGAACATATATTGCCATTCTATCCTGTCAAAGGCCTTCTCTGCGTCCAGTGACAGGATAGCATTGTCTGGAACTTCATATTTCTCAAAAATTACATTAAACAACCTTCTGATGTTATGAAAACCCTGTCTTCCCTGTACAAAACCATTTTGATCAGGGTGGACCATCATGGGTAAAAGTGGCTCCAACTTCCTGGCTAACACTTTACATAAAATTTTAACATCATTATTAATCAGAGAAATTGGCCTATATGAGCCACATTGAGTTGCAGGTTTACCTGGCTTCAGAAGTAGGGAAATTATAGCTGTATTAAGTAAAGGAGGCAGAGAACCTTTTTCAAAGGCTTCTTTATACATGTCAAGCATGGGAGGTATCAGTTTGGATTGAAAAATTTTATATATTTCAATTGGAATTTCACCAGGCCTCGGGTTCTTCCTACCTTTCATACTTGTTATAGCTTCAGACAATAATTGTGCGTCAAGCTCAAAATCAAGTGATTTTAAGGATTTGTTATCTAGGGGAGTAAATTCTAATGAGTCCAAGAAAGCATTTTGTGCCTGGAGAGCTAGGTCTGAGTAGTCTGAGCTATATAGGTTGTAGTAAAAATTTGAAAACTTGTTGTTTATTTTTTTGGGTCAGATGGTAACTCCCCCTCAGCTGTTTGAATTGAGTTTATTGCTTTATCTGATTGTTCCTGTTTAATACGCCAAGCCAACAATTTACTGACCTTTTCACCTTGTTCAAAATATGACTGTTTCAGTTTCATTAAACTTTTAATTGCTTTTTTTGTAGATAGCATGTTGTATTTAGCTCTTAACATAAGAAGTTCTGTATTTAATTGGGTTGAAGGATTATGAAATAGTTGTATTTCAATGCTTTTAATAGATTTTTCAAGTTGTTCCAATTCTTGTTTATTAATTTTGTACTTGAAGCTGGTAAAACTAATCATTTGGCCTCTTAAATATGCCTTAAAGGCCTCCCATCTCACAGTTGCTGAGGTTTGGTGAGTGTTCAATTCAAAATACATATCTATTTTTTTTTCCAATAAAATTCATGAAATCCGGGCCCCTAAGCCAAATTGATTGTAAACGCCACTTTGGTGAAAAGGAAAGATTAGGAACCCTAAGGTAGAATGAGATCGGAGCATGATCAGATATTACTATACTATCATACCAACTGGTTGTAATGTGTGAGACCAAATCAGCTGAGACTAGAAAGTAATCAATTCTTGAAAATGTTTGACAAGTACTAGAATAGCATGAGAAAGATGACTTATTAGGATGCATATTTCTCCATATATCAACCAAATTGAGATCTTTTATATAATTAAGTAATTCTTTCCTTGTTTGAGCATGAGAGGTGTCTTTGCCTGTAGATCTATCTAACGTTGGTATGAGCGTACAGTTGAAATCACCTCCAATGATGTACCCTCCAGGCAGCGATGCTACAGATAGAAACAGGTGTCTAAAGAAAGCAAGATTATCATCATTAGCGCCATAAACATTAACCAAATTTAGTTTCACAGATAAAATCACACATTGTACGACTAGATATCTGCCAAATCGATCCTCATATACTTTGATGAGCTGGAATGGCACCGAACTGTGGATTAGTATAATTACGCCCCTCGAGTGTGAGCTAAAGGAAGTAGAAAAAACCCTACCGTGCCATCTTCTCCTCACTCTAATAACATCATCAGGAGTTAAATGAGTCTCCTGTAGGAAAACTATCTTAGCCTTTAATTCTTGAATCCTTTTCATCACCTGTTTCAGTTTAACAAGTTTATTCAGACCTCTTACATTCCAAGAGGTAAACTGAAGGTCAGAGGCCATCAAATGATAAATAAAAAAAATTCAGTTGCATTATGTACATTTAAGAGTAAGCTGCAGAGGGATAACGTGACAAATAAAAACAAAAAGGAATAAACACAACAAACAACAATTAAACAATAGAGCGTAAATCCCCAAACGAAATACGCCCACCTACCCCACTGAAAACACTTCCCAAGGAGCCGCCAAAGCTCTGCCATGAAGCCCTGCTGGGCCACCCCGGCACTCAAGATGGCGAGGACCAGCATCTAGACCACCCCCATCAAACCGCAGCCCTTAGATGAACAGTTATAGAAATAACAACCAGTAAACTATAGTAAAAATAAACACAAACTTGCATGTGCAGTATTAACTTTGGTTATTCCATCCGTGTTGTATATTAACCATGTATATCAAGTGTGCCCAACCAGTCGCTCGCGGGCGACCGGTCGCCCGCCAGCTGGTTCCCAGTTGCCCGCGAAGCTCAACCTTGCTCTAACAGCTGACGAGCCGGCTCTCAGCTGTTAACAAGGTGAAATGTCCGCTGCTAAGCTTCATTCTAACTCCGACAGAAGTGGTGGCGGTGACATTTCCGCTGCTCAGCTTCATTCTAACTCCGGCAGAAGGAGTGGAGGGAGGAATGACTATATGTCAATGCGTAGCAACACTTTCCTCAGCCCTCCCCATCTTGTATGCTCACAGACACAGTCTCGCGATGACTGACGAGACTTTAAGACAGCAGTGAGAGCGCTGAGGAGTGAATGTCAGTACGCAGAAAACATGGAAGGAAAACTAGCGAAGAAGCAAACGAAAACTTACTATTTTCACACAGAATGGGAGGAGGATTATTTTTTTGTTTATTCTAATTCAAAGTCTATTTGCCTCATCTGTAATTCGAGCGTTGCCTTGCCCAAAAAGTGCAACTTGGAGCGGCATTTCAAGACGATGCACAAACGTTTTGATGCAGATTTCCCTCCTAAAAGTTCTTTACGGACTCACAAAGTGCGGGAGCTAAAACACAAGCTTGCAGCACAGCAATCGATCTTCACTCGGCCCAGCACGAAAGGTAAGGCAGCTACAATCGCCTCCTACCGTGTTAGCCGCATCCTGGCTCAACATAAGAAGTCGTTCAGTGATGGAGAAGTTATGAAAGAAGCGTTTATTGAGGCTGCAGATGCACTTTTTCACGATTTTAAAAATAAAAGTGAGATCGTAGCTGCTATTAAAGACATGCAGTTGTCCAGACAAACAGTGACACGACGATGTGAGGGAATGGCTGTTGATGTGGAGGAGCAGCTAAAAAAGAACGTGGAACAATGTGAGTGTTTCTCTCTTCAGTTTGATGAGTCAACAGACATGGTGGACACAGCACAGCTGTGTGTTTTTATCAGAATGGCCTTTGCAGACATGAGTGCAAAAGAGGAGCTGCTCACCATCTTGCCTTTGAAGGGACACACAAGAGGAGAAGATATTTTTAATGTGTTTATGGAGTTTGTTAATAAAAGCAACTTGCCCCTCTATAAACTAATTTCTATAACAACTGATGGTGCTCCAGCAATGACCGGTCACACCAGTGGATTTGTTGCACTCTGCAAGCAGAATGATGCTTTCCCAGACATTTTGAACTATCACTGCATCATACACCAACAGGCCCTGTGTGGGAAGATTTTAAACATGAAGGAAGTGATGGATGTTGCCATGAAAACTGTGTGCTCTATAAGGGCCAGGAGTCTGCAGAGGAGGTTGTTCCGGGCTCACTTGGAGGAGGCAGGAGCAGACCACACAGACCTGCTGCTGCACATGGACGTCAGGTGGCTAAGCAGAGGTAAATTTCTGGCCAGATTCATTGAGCTGTTGCCTGAGATCAGGGATTTTCTGAAGCTGTCAGGTCATGGTGGACATTCAAAACTCGAGGACACCCAGTGGCTTTTGGATTTAGCCTTCCTCACAGATCTCACCAGCCTGCTCAATGAACTGAATTTGGAGCTTCAGGGAAAGGACAAAAACATAATTCACATGATCAGTTCTGTGAGCACCTTCAAAAGCAGGCTGCAACTGCTCACAAGTCGGCTGCAACGCAGGGACCTGCGAAACTTCCCACACATGGAGGCAGAGCTACAGCGCCAAGGGAAAGAGGTCACACAACTGGACAGTGCACACTTTTCTAAGCAGGTTCAGAGCATCTCAGCAGAATTTGAGAGACGATTTACTGACTTTTCCTCCATCGAGCCTGTTACCAGCTACATGTGTTATCCTTTTGGAAATGTTGATGTGGATGACATTGTGTCCAAATTGGTGTCCGTGTTTCAGCTGGACAGCTCTGGTGTTGAAAATGAGGTGTTGACTCTGCAAAATGACATTGGGATCAAATCCAGAGCATCACCTGGCGTGAATGGAGAGTTCTGGAGTCTGCTGTCAGAAGAAAAGTATCCTAACATCCGAAGATGTGCTTTGAACTTAACAGCACTTTTTGGATCGACCTACCTGTGTGAGTCTGCTTTTTCACACATGAAAATCATCAAGTCCAAAACCAGATCCACAATGACTGATGATCATCTGGAGACCTGCCTGCGCCTTGCAACCACCTCATACTGCCCCTCTTATGAGACCCTGGCCTCTCAGTGTCAGAAGTCCCACTAAGGTAGAGACACATTTATTTTATACAGCTTGCATAAAAATGGTCTCCTATAGACTTGTCACAATGTGTCTGTATGTTGTTTTTTTATTAAATTTTAGACCAGACTAGTTAGCTAGCTAGTGTTATTTATTTATTTATTTTGCAGTTTGGGTGTGCCCTTCATTTTCTGTACCTTGCTTTTTCTTAAGATGCTGGACGAAGGACTCTGCTTCTGCTGCTTTATCAAAAGTATAACGTTTCTTCTTGTAGGTCACCAAAAGCGTGGCCGGATGAACAACACCGTAACGCAGCTCCGGTACCTCCATGGAAATAGAAGCTAGATCCTTCTTTACTTGGTCGAATATCTTGCGCTTTTTCATAAGCTCGGCAGAGACGTCCGGGAAGAACATGACTCTTTTATTCTCCAAGTGTATCTCATCCCTCGCCCTGGCAGCCTTCATGATCGGACTTTGTCAGCGTAGTTCAGCAGCTTCATGACCACCGCTCTGGACCGTGACCCCGCAACGTCAGCCCTCCCAATTCTGTGTGCCCTCTCTATGATCAGCGGGACTGGGAATGTTTCTGCACCAAGCTTTTCAGGCAACCACTTCTCCAAAAAAGCACACATGTCAGAACCTTCAGCCCCCTCTGGGAGACCAATAAGACGCAGATTGGAGCGGCGACTACGATTTTCCAAATCGTCTATTTTTAGTTGAAGAGCATCAATAGCAATTTTCATAGCAGTGTTGTCAGCTTGCAAGGAAACAACAATATCCTCGTTAGTGCTAATTCTATCCTCAGCTTGTGTAACACGTGTAGCTTTTTATATCCGATTGCACCCCCTGGATAGCAGTTGGCAAGCTATCAAACCTCTTCACAAAGTCGTCTTTCATAGAGTTAATAGCTGCAACGAGGTCGTCGGTGGTACCTGTTTCCATGGCCGCCAGTCCATTATCATCTGTGACTGTGGATTTGTTGTTAACGGGAGATTTATCCGAAGCGCCTCCGCCAGCTGGAGGAGAATCCGCACCGCCGCTGTAGGCCATGCTAGCGCTAGCTAGCCTGCTGCGCCCGGACTGTTGCACCGGGCTCAACATAGAAGTTATCAAAGCCTTTTTAGAAGTCTGTTTTGCGGTCTTTGGTGCCATCTGGTCAGCGAAAACTAGTCCGGTTGACTGAAGAAACACGACGCAAGTTAGTATAGGTTGTTAATTTAGTTTTTTAGAAAGAAAGTTGGAGAGGGCTTCAACGCACGTCCACTCAGCACCGCGTCATAAACGGAAGTCCCACCATGAAGACATTTGAATACAAACAAAATAACCTTAAAATTAATCCGAAAATAAACTGGGAGGCAGTGTAGTGCTCTCGTTTTCTGGTACCAGTTAAAAGGTGAGCAACAGCATTCTGAACCAGTTGAAGTCGAGTCAGTAATGACTGGCTCAGACCGACATAAAGTGAATTGCACTAGTCCAGACGAGTTGTGGTGAAAGCATGGATTAAAATCTCAAAATGTTGTGACAGATCTCAAAATGTTGTGACAGGAATGGTTTCACCTTGGCCAGTTGTCTCAGGTGATAAAAACTGGACTTGACCACAGATTTAATCTGAGCATCCAGTTTAAAATCACTGTCCAGCCTTACACCCAGGTTAGTTGCTGTCTCAGTCAGTTGTTGTGTTAAAGGACCCAGATCAGCATGGACTTTGGAACCATCACTCGGGTTAAATATCCGGACCTCAGTCGTTTTCTCATTAAAATGTAAAAAGTCGTGTGACATGACATCCATGCTCTGACTTCAGCCATACAATCCAGAAGTTGGTTCAGGGAGTATTGCTTATCTTGTTTCAATTGAACATAAATTTGGCTGTCATTGGCGTAAAAATGAAAAGAAATACTGTACCATGTTTCCGGAGAATATATCCCAGACAAAGTAAATACAGGGAAAACAGAAGGGGGCCAAATATAGATCCCTGAGGTAATCCACATGTGAGAGGGGCTACAGATGACTCCACAGAACCAAAACACATACAAAAGTTTCTCTCTGTTAAATAGTATCTAAACCACTGTAGGGCAGGACCCTGAATGCCCACCCAGTTCTCCAGACGAGACAGGAGGATCGCATGGTCCACTGTGTCGAAGGCAATGGTTAAGTCCAGCAGCATCAAGACAACACAGTGACCTGAGTCTGTGGCTAAAATTTCATTGAAAACTTTCAACAGTGCTGACTCAGTACTGTGGTGAGTTTTAAAACCGGATTGAAACAGTTCAAGAAGGTTGTGGTCGTTTGTTTGTTTATGTTTATGTTTATTAAATTTGTTCATTTTTTTTACAAAAGAAATACAATACAAGACAATCCCATCAACGACACGTACACAATGTAAAAAAATGAAAGGTAGCAGAAAGAAGAATAAATCTTATTATATCTGCCCCTTTTTTCAAACAATCAGATTAAACAATAATAATCTTTCACCAGCAGTACAAAATGACTAACTCTTTCTAATTTTCTAATACTAATACATAACTAATAATTGATACAATACACATTATGCTAATTCATATATATTTTTTCAACAAATTCCTTTTGATCATTTTCTTAAATGTAAACAGTGACTTGGCATTTTTAACTACATTCTCCAAGCCATTCCATAATCTAATTCCCTGGATTGAGGTAGAACGTCCCTTCAAGCTAGTTCTGAATTGTGGTTTTACAAACATCTCTGTCCCCTTAAGATTATAACAACTTTGTCTTTTAACAAAATTCATTTGGATATTTAAAGGTAAATCGTTATTTTGAGCCCTATACATAATTGATAAAATATTATAATCAACCAAATCATGGAATTTCAATAATTTCAGTTGATAAAATAATGTACTGGATGGATGACAGTAATGTTTTCTAGTGATAATTCTTACAGCTCTTTTCTGTAATACAAAAATAGGCTTTGTGATTGTTTTACACGCTTTCCCCCAAACATCAATACAATAGATTAAGTGTGGAACAATGATTGTGTTATACAACAAATACAGAGCTTTATCATTCAATAGGTCTCTGACCTTGTATAGTACTGCAATCGATTTAGCTATTTTTATTCTTACAGAATTTATGTGTTGTTTCCATGTCAGTTTGTCATCAATAATAACACCCAAAAACTTCACCTCACTCACTCTACAAATCTCAACACCCTCAATTTTGAGTGGAACGTCAACAGTTTTCTTTTTATTACTGAATATCATGTAATTAGTTTTTTCTAGATTTAATGATAATTTATTGATTTTAAACCAAGTTTGTATTTTGGTAAATTCTGTCTTTATCAATTCCAACATTTGTTCTATATCTTCACCTAAACAGAAAAAAGTGGTATCATCAGCAAAAAGTATACATTTAAGGAGTCCTGACACATTTACCAAGTCATTCACATATAAAATAAATAGCTTTGGTCCAAGCACAGAGCCCTGGGGAACTCCACATGTGATATTACAGAGGTCAGATCTTACATCATTTATTTGTACAAATTGTTTCCTATCTTTCAAATAGCTAGATACCCACTGTAATGCTGGTCCTCTAATACCATATTTGTTCAGTTTTTCAAGGAGAATGGTGTGATCAATAGTATCGAATGCTTTTTTTAAATCAACAAAAATACTGACACAATATTGTTTTTGATCGACAGCAGTAGTTATTTGTTCCATTAATTCCATGAGAGCCATTGATGTAGAGTTTTTTGCTCTAAACCCATACTGACTGTTGCTTAGAATATTTTGTTTATCTATAAATTGATCTAGTCTGTTTACAAATAGTTTTTCAAGAATTTTTGAAAACTGTGGTAACAAGGATATAGGTCTATAATTGTTGAACACACATTTATCACCATTTTTAAAAAGAGGAACGACCTTAGCTACTTTCATATTATCTGGAAATATTCCTGTTGAAAATGATAAATTACATATGTATGTGAACGGCTTGATCGTTTGGAGATCCAGCAGACTTCATATGGTCAGTGATGTCTGATAGGTAAATTCTACCTTAAGAACAGAGCTGATTGTTTTAAAAAGCATGCGTGGTTTATTAGAGTTGGTGGAAATTATGTTGCAGAAATATTTGTTTTTTGCAGCTCTAACAGTGGACTGATAGAAACGCCAGCTGTCCTTCAGTGCTTGGAAATGACACCTGCAACTTGTCCTTCCATTTTCGCTCTGCTCTCCTGCACTGGTGTCTAGCAGCACGTGTGACATCATCGGTCCAGGGGTCAGGATTCTGGAAGCTTTTATCTTTAATGGAGCCACAGCATCTAAAACAGTCTGACAAGCTGAGTTAAAATGAGAGGAGAGCGCCTCAACGTCTGATCAAGGACCCACAGGATCCCTGGAGCTGATGGCAGAACTAAAAGCAACAGAGAACTGAGCAGCAGTGGAAGAGTTAATGACCCTGTAGGGTTGTGCATGAGCGCGAGGTTTGACTGAGTGGCAGACTAGTGGCATGTCATAACACAATAGGCATGTGGTCTGAGAAGGTAGCATCACAAACTTCCACATTAGAAACATTGGCCAAGATGGTGTAGAGCAGCGTTTCTCAAATAGTGGGGCGCGCCCCCCTGGGGGGGCGCAATGCGATGCCAGGGGGGGCCCGGGCTCTTGTGACCCAGTTTTGAATTTTCTTATTGCGCCGCGGAACTAAAATTCCTAGGCGTGTTTCAGCACGGCGCTATTATCTGTAGCACGCGTAGCATTAGCTTCTCACTGCGTTGTCTTGTTTGGGAAAGTTATGGCTTCCTTGTTTAAAAAGACGAGCGCAAGTCCAAAGCTGTTGTTTCAGGACGTTGTTTCACACAGACTGGTGCAGACATGCAGAGGCGCGGAGCGCTCCGCCACGAGAGAAACAAACGAGATTAGATCTGCAGCTGCAACACGTTCTTTTTTTTTTCAACACGTCTTGTTAACGGACTTGAAACAACTTCATCCTCATGTGAACGTCTCTTCTAAAAGCAAGAAAAGCAGCTTGTTGCAACACCGCTAACAGCAGCATTTAAACTTCCATGAGGTAAATCAGAACGGTCCAGATCACAGTCGCAGCTGTAGAAGTTTTAAAGCTCTGGGTTGATGTGCAGGCTTTAAAGTTCGTGAGCTCCGCCACAACATCCATCATGTCAACACTTCAGACTGTTTTGAAGCTCCGCTCCAGAACTGAAAGTAACAAAGTTCATCACTTTATGAAAAAAATAAAACTGATGTCAACAAGCCCTGGAGCTCTGATGATGATGATGACTGAGCGATTTAACCACCTCATAACAAACGTTCAAGAAGAGGTATTGTTGTCTTATTAATATTATCATCTATATAATTTTTTAATTTAAAGTTATAATCTTATTAACTCTTTCTTTTTTACCTCTTTGTGTTCTTCAGGGAAATCCATCACATCACCTCCAGTAGAAGTGTGTGACTGAACTCTGAACTTTTCCAGAGACTCCCTGATGCATGCTGCTCAATAATTCAGGTAGAATAACCTAAAAAAAAGCTAAGTCTGGTCCTCTTCCAGGAACCTGTCCCACCTGGGGGAGCAGGTTCAAGAAGAAGTTGTGAGTAATGAGGACAATTTGCACTACTTTTACACTACTTTTTATATCTACACTACTGCTGATATATACTGTATATTCTTTTTACTAGCCTTATTGCATATGCCACTTTACCTCTGCACACCTGCTTCTGCAGGCCTTGGTGGCTGCAGAAGAGGTCATGTAATCATGTGGATCATCTATTCTGGAATAGGCACATCTAAAACATTCAGAGCAGGGAGGCCTGAGGACTTGAATTGAGAATCACAATTTTATATACAAATTATACTACAGTGGACGTATAATAAACCTTTTTCTTTTTAACCCTCTTTTGGTATGTGCGAGGTTATTACAGCCACCGTATTTATAGTCGTAGCGGAGAGTAGGGGGGCGCGGACCGGATTCTTCTTCCTGTGGGGGGGCTTAACAGAAAATAATTGAGAAGCACTGGTGTAGAGGCAGGGCTTCCGACTTTGGACCCGAAGGACCCAGGTTCGAACCCGGCCACTACACACCTTGGGGTGTCTGTGTGTGCACACCTATTTCCCCAGCTCCCCGGGCGCTTTCTATGGCTGCCCACTGCACCACCTGGTGGTGGTTGGGTTAAATGCAGAGACGAATTTCATCTTGTATGGGAAACATACACAGATGACAAAAATGTGACATTTATTTTTATTTAAAACCATGAGCTAAGACAAGATCTAAAGTGTGGCCACATTCTTGTGTTGCACCAGACACAAACTGAGCAAAATTAAATGTATCAATCACCTGTAAAAGATCTTTGACCAAACACGTGGATATTAAAATCTCCAGCTATCAGGATCCTGTCATATTTAGGTAGTACTCCTGCCAAGAAATCATCAAAGTCAGTCAGAAAGTCCTTGTTGTATTTTGGGGGTCTGTATAAAACACAACACAGCACCGGGTGTGAGGATCCGAGCTCAAATAAATTGAGCTCAAAGTTGGAATAGAATGTGTGATTTGTTTACAGAGATAGCTCTCTTTGTAAACAGTTGCTATTCCTCCTCCACGACCTGTCGTCCTGAGAGAGCTGAAGAAAGTACAGTTCAGTGGCAAGAGTTCACAAAAAGCACTGGATTCACCGGAAGTAATCTTTTACACCTAAGTCTCATATTTCCGCCTGTCATTTTTTACTTGTTTTTCACTAGAAAATAGGAAGAAAATGTCCTATGGCCAAGTGCTTCAGCACATTTTTCCAGAATATTTAGAGCTTTCAATATCTGGCATTATTTTACATTATACTTGATACTAAACCACTATTAAAACTGTCTAACATCAAGAAAAACAAAAAGCGAAATGAGATTTTAGAGGTCTTGTGCAAATAAAAATCTGCATTTGAACATGAAGTACAGATTTTGCAAATTCAAACTATTTACAGGCGATTTCCCCCTCCTTACATTTCTCCTTATCTTCTACACAAACAAATTACAAACTGATGAATATTATATCTTATAGACTTGATATACTCTTCCAAAAACAAAATAAAAAAATATATAAAATAAAACTATAAATACATCCTATTATGTGTACCCAGTATTCATTCATTCATTCAACCTTTATTTAGTCAGGTAAATCTTTTGAACCTCATGGGCTCATTTACGAAAGCGACCTGCTAAAACTAAAGAACAATGAACAGTAATGGTAGAATTTCCTTAAACAATAAACAATCAAACAATAAACAATAGAAAACAAAAGAGAGAGAGAAAAAAAAATATATATATATATATATATATATATATATATATATATATATATATATATACATATATATATACATATATATATATATACATATATACACATACATAAAAATATAAATACATATTATGTGTACCCAGTATAAAACTATTATCCACGAAGTAACAAGCCTCATTCATTTAGAAATACAATTCAAAAAGTTATTCAATTGATCAAATGTTACCTTTCTTCAGAAAAACAAAAAGAAACTCCTTCTCCTAATTCAAATCATCCAGGAATCTCCTTGTTGTCTTTTTATTCCTTGAAGTACATTTGTTTGACACATTTTTTTTGCTGATTCTTTGCTCTTTTGCTCATGTTTTTCTCCTTACTCTGCACTTCCTTCGTGCAGAAGAGGGAGACTTGCATTCCTGAGCTTCATGCAGCTGGGGGGAGGTGATTACCGTAATACCCCTAAACCATCCTGAAAGCGCACTTTATTTTCTTTCAAACAACGTTTGAATTTTTCTGATAGCGCAAACCCTTACAGAGTTACGGTAAGGCAAAGTTAGCTTGTGGAAAACGTGTCGCCGGCGACGCGTTAGGTTTAGAAGGGTTCCAAGTTTCAGTTAAGAATAAAAAAATCCAGACTGCAGGAAGTGAAGAAATCCTTCAGAATAAATGCATTTTTTTGTTAGCGATCTAACATTAACCAGGGCCATGTGAACATGAAATGGAGCGGGAGTGACGTAATCCATCCAGGGAGCTCTGTCCAGCAGCTGCAGGTTGTGATGATTCACCCCACGCACATGTAGGTGGGGGAAGGTGAGGCAGTGCACCGGCTGCCCCCCTCCTAGGCCGACAACAGGTACCAGAGCTGGGATGCAATCTATCCGAGGAGCTTGATTCAGCAGGTTGTGATGATTTATTCCAAGCATGCGGAGGTGGGGGAGGGGGAGGTAGCGTACCGGCTGCCCCTCTCCCGGGCTGACAACAGGTACCAGAGCCCGGGTGCAGTCCAGCTGAGGAGCTCGATTCAGCAGGTTGTGATGATTTATTCCAAGCGTGCGGAAGTGGGGGAGGGAGAGGCAGCGCACAGATTGTCCCCCATCCAGGCCGACAGCAGGAACCTGAGAGGAGCTGATAGGATCCGAGGAGAAGCCCTGGATGAAAGTAGTAGATACAGCTCCAAGCCCATGAGAGAGAGCGGCCGACGCCAAACAGGCTTTCAGTCGGACCAGCCGGCCGCTGCGTTTCCCGCAGCGTCAACGTCCTCTCCGTGCAGGTGGAACGGGGGCGCGGCACAGGTAGGACGGCACGTCCGACAGAAATGGAGGGAAGAAAGTTTTCTGGCCATCTTACACAAACAAAGCCAAGTTATTACAAACCGGATTCAAAAAAAAGTTGGTACACTAAACAAATTGTGAATAAAAACTGAATGCAATGATGTGGAGGTGCCAACATCTAATATTTTATTCAGAATAGAACACAAATCACAGTTCAAAAGTTTAAACTGAGAGAATGTATCATTATAAGGGAAAAATATGTTGTTTCAAAATTTCATGGCATCAACAAATCCCAAAAAAGTTGGGACAAGTCCATTTTTACCACTGTGTAGCATCCTCCTTCTTCTTACAACACTCAACAGACGTCTGGGGACAGAGGAGACCAGTTTCTCAAGTTTAGAAATAGGAATGCTCTCCCATTCATGTCTAATACAGGTCTCTAACTGTCCAATCGTCTTGGGCCTTCTTTGTCGCATGTCGCATGTTACCTCAGCTGGAAATTTACATATGATGGTGCGTGGTTCTGTTATAACTCCAAACTTCTCACAGTTGTTCATGGAATTGAGAAAGCCTCCCGGATGGGAGTCGAAACGTTTTCTGTTACAAATAAAGTCCAGTTGATCTTGTATTGAACACCTTTTTGATTTATCATGTCCTGGACGACTGAGAATCTTCACCAGCATATTCTTTGTCGCACCTTCCTCTTTATGATGCGCCAAATGTTCTCTATAGGTGAAAGATCTGGACTGCAGGCTGGCCATTTCAGTACCCGGATCCGTATCCTACGTAGCCATGATATTGTGATTGCTGCAGAACGTGGTCTGGCATTATCTTGTTGAAAAATGCAGGGTCTTCCCTGAAAGAGATGCCACCAGTGTGCAAAAAAGTATACACTAGTGTTGCATAACACTACTCATCTAAATGATGTTTCTCACGAAGATTGAGTACAATAAGATGTGGGGTTTTAAAGACATTTCAACTTTAATGCACCTGAACACACATCTTACACCTATAACGTCTTACAGCGTCTCAGTTACTGCTAAGCTAAAATGCTACAGATGTAGTGCTCCACTTCTCTCAAGCATCCTCCTGACATCAATATATGATTATGATCAACCCCCCCCCTCCCCCCCCCGGTCAACAACTGTCCACACCAAACTCGCTAAGCTGGCGAGCAACACAGAGGTGTTTCAGCTGAGTAAAACTCAAGCGAAGAGTGATCTCTGCCAAAGCAGGCGATGCAGAGGAGAAACAGTGCAGGCTGCTGGAGACAATAAAGAAACTCTGACTCTGACTGACTCTGACAGTGTTAGAGAGCGGGACAGTTTTCATTTTATCCACTGCATGAGCCCTACACATCATCTCTACAGTTTTCAGGCAGGCAGGTTTCAGAAGGTTTCTCCAATATTGTACAGATTTTTAGTTTTAGTGATTTGAGTGGGAACTTGCAAAAGATGCTTTTGTAGCTCTGTGCACGTCACTACCTGCTCTTTCAAATGCTTTCTGATGTCAAATTCTTGTTCCTGAAAGTATTCCCGACTTTCACCATCATAATAGTATTAAGAATGCCTGTTCTATTTCTTGTAAGTTATGCCCTTTAAAAGCTCTCGCTATTGGGTTTACCCTGTGCGCAACGCTCCAAACACTGAAAATTCTAGTCCACGCCCACCTGCTGTGTGGGCCCCGCCCGGTCCGCTATAAATTGCATCTGAATCGGAGCTCGACTCCCGTTTTTCTTCAGCCACCGTGAAGAACACTACTTCTACGATAACACAAAAAAGAAGAAGAAAGATGACTTCAATTAAGAAGATCATTCGTCTGTGCCCCGTATGCCAGACGGGCTACATTTTATCGATGGACCTGTATGTCGTGTGTGAAAGCTGCCTGGGAGCTGATCATGCTCGGCAAGCTTTGGAGCCGCTCTTCTCCTGTCCAGCCTGCAAACTTTTTTCGGCTGAGAAGAAGCAGCGCCAGTGTGAGCTCTTTTCCTCTAAGGATGATGAGTTTCAACCGAGGGGGGGACTGTTCGCTCGATAATTTTTTGGACTCCCTGGACACGGAGTTTGCAAACGTCCCCCTCTGAAGTTGAAACAGCTAGCAGCCACACTCCATCCTGCCTTACAGGAGGTTTGGAGCCGGTGTTGCCTTCCCTTCCCCGAGCGTCCAGGGGTCATCCACCACTTTGCTCCACGAGCTTCCGAAGATAATCAGGAGGTCGGCGAGAGCTTCCGACCTGGAAGTGCTCTAACCGGCAGCCCAGACCCTTTTGGCGGGAAGGTTTGCCGCCCAGCACCGCGGACACCGGAACATAGTCTGGCCCTGTTTCCTGGTTGTGTCCGCCCTCCTGCTGTGTTCAGCCAACGACCCCTTAAAGCTGAGGGCTCCGGTCGCGGCCATCACCAAAGTCAAAGGGCTCATGGACCAGGGTTTTCTCACCGTACCTCCCCTAGAACCCAGTTTGTCAGTTGTCTTTGGGGTAAGAATGGCGAAATACATTGTCTGACTTATCACCCCACCATTCTCCGGTGACTAGCTCACTACAAAGCTGATGGACAGAATCCATCAGTGCTCATCGTAGGTGGGGGCAACAACCAACAATATTGCTATGCTAGCCTTTAGCATAGCTAAGGAGGTGAAGGAACCGAACCCGTTCTCCCCAGAGCTGGACCAGATCGATACGCAGCGGACACAATCACCAACCTGTGTGTGACGCTTGCAGCATGCTCTGCCCACATCTCGTCCTGGGCAACGTTGCTGCAGAGACAGATGTGGCTGAATCTGTCTCTATCCATTCCAGAGGACATTAAAAAAGAACTCCTGGATGGTCTTGTGTCCCCAGATGGCCTCTTCGGTCCTCATTTCCAGTCAGTCCTGAAACAGCTGCAGTCCTCATCCGACGCCCTGGAACAGGTGCGGAAACATGTGACCCTTCCCCAAGCTTCCCCTGAAGATGAACCTCTACTGAAACGGCACTTGTTTTGTTCACCAGCTAATGCCGGTTTTTCTCTCCAACCGGGCACAGCCGGAGAACATTGCAAGAACCGTTACATAAAAGCAGATAAATGGCCCTTTTCATGCCAGTCTCCCATGGGTCGGTGTGGGCAATCCCCCCCCTCCCTCACTGACGGCGGTAGAGGCTTATTTATTCTCCCCCACGAGACAAAACATTCACGCACTCCCACTCTCAGAGTGCAACGCGGCGTGACATGACACATGCAGCTTGAAGAAATGGTTGCATCATTTAATCCACAAGAGTTACACTCTGCAGTTTTCGAGAACACCACCAAAATTCAACGGCGAGTTAGAAACCCAGTTAACATCTCCGGAACCGGGTTTAATCCTCCAAGCAGAGCTTATGGAGCTTCTAGAAAAAGATGTGATTTCCAGAGTTTCCCCTGGAGAAGAGGAGGCTGGTTTTTACTCCCATTACTTCCTGGTTCCGAAGAAATCGGAGGGGCACAGACCAATTTTGGATCTGTCTGCCCTCAACAAATTCATCATGGAACAACCTTTTCACATGTTGACTTTGAAACTTGTTCTCAAATACGTGATGCAAGGGGATTGGTTTGTGTCCATAGACCTGAAGGATGCATATTTTTACATTCCCGTTTTCAGTACAACCACCTTCCTTTTGGGTATGCGTTTGCCCCATGCACATTCTCAAAATGTATGGAGGCAGCTCTCCAACCGCTTCAAACGAGAGGGATAAAAATCTTGTTTTATCTGGATGACCTCCTACTGTTATCTCGGTCCAGATAAAAGGCAGAGACACAAACAGTTGTTTTAGTGAAACATCTGTCTCATCTGGGATTCACGCTAAATTGGGAGAAGAGCTCTATAATTACGCAGATGACACCATCATCTCTATTGTTGTTCATCCTCCCTCGGCCAAGCTTTCACCTCTCTTCAGGATGCTTTTAATATTATCCAGTCATGTCTGCAAAAACTTAGACTGGTCCTAAATGCCGACAAAAGCAAGATCATCCAACAGAAAGCAGCAAGCAGAGAACCCACCTCAAATTGGAACCCAAGAGGGAAAACAAATAGAAATGGTCTCCACCTACAAATATCTAGGTTTCAACATTGACAATGAACTGTCATTTAAAACCCATATCTCCAAAATGGCCACTAAACTCGAACTGAAGCTAGGTTTCTACTTCAGAAACAAATCCTGCTTTTCATGCAAAGCCAGGAGAACATTAGTAGCTGCAACATTCATGCCGATATTAGATTATGGTGACGTTCTGTACATGAGGGCTCCATCAAAATACCTACAGTCCTTAGACTCCATTTATCACGATGCCCTTCGGTTCATTACTGACTCCAGTTATCGCACTCATCACTGTGAGCTTTACATCAAATCTGGCTGGTCATCTCTCAGCGCTCGCAGATACACTCACTGGATATCCTTCATCTATAAGACCCTCCTAAACTTAGTCCCGTCATACCTTACCTCCTTAATACAAACATCACACAGTCATTACTCCCTGCGCTCTAACGATCTAGTCCTCCTGTCAGTTCCTCCGGTCAGAACTGAACTAGGAAAAAGAACGTTCAGCTTCGCCGCCCCCTCAGCCTGGAACCACTTACAGAAAGATCTGAAACTATCAACCTCATCTCTCCTAGATCCTTCATGTCAACCGTGTTAGAGAATGTCATCAAGAAACTTGACCATTGCAGATGTTTCTAAACAATATACTTATCTAATATACATGTCATTGTTTATTTTTAACTTTATCTACTCAACTGATGTCTATCTGCTTGTTGTGTATATAATGTATATGGAAATCTGTCCTATCCTGTTGGTTTTGAACTGTCAACATCTACTATGGTGATTGTAGTTTTTTTTTATTTTCTTTTTTGGTAAATGCAAATGCTTATTGTCATTTACCATGTGACGTGTGCTGCTGACCACTTGACCAGGTCACCCTTGTAAAAGAGATCTCGATCTCAATGGGCTCTACCTGGTAAAATAAAGGTGATTGATAATTCCATCTCAGTGAACTACATTCCTGGGAGTGAATCTAAACTCGGTGAACATGACAGCTGCCCTGTCAGAACAGAGGAGGGAATTCCTGACGTCATTGCTTCAGCTTGTCCGACCCCTCAAAACAGTAACAGCATTGACAGTCATGAGACTGCTATGAATTATGTCAGCGGCCCACGTTGTGATCCCGTTGGGGTTATTGTTTATGTGCTGCCTGCAAAGTTCGTTCAATCGACTGAAAATTGACCCTGTTCGTCACAAACGGCATCTGATCACCTTCCCCCCATCTGTGGGGGTCGACCTGAATCACTGGGGGCAATTCCCTGAACTTGTTAGAGGGAGTTTCCCTGTCTAAAGTGACGTCATTCACGTCGGTGTTCACAGACGCGTCCCTCTCCAGCTGGGGAGGGACCTGCCTCTCACAAACGATAGGAGGTGTGTGGCCGACCGGCACGTCTTCTCACATAAATGTATTAGAACTTCTCACAGTACAGGAAGTTCTCAGACATTTTGCCCCACTTGTTCAGGATCATCACGTGATGATCCACACAGATAACAAAACCGCAGCGGCGTACATAAATTGTCAAGGGGGCATGCGTTCATCTCAGCTGCTGAATGCAGCCAGGAAAGTGCTTTGCTAGGCACGCGCACACTTTGGTTTGATCAGAGTTCACAGTTTTCATCCCAGACCTTTTAAACAGGAGAGCAGATATTATGTTGAGAAGAGGCCCTCTGGACAGGGATTGGTCTCTTCATCCAGATCTAATCTCACAAATCTGGAGCAGGTTTGGGAGAGCGGAGGTAGACCTGATGGCCACTCAAGAGAACTCTTAGTGCGCCCTGTTCTTCTCCCTAAACCCATGGGATGCTCCACCACTGGGGGTGAACGCGTTCGTGCACAAGCCATGGCCAAAGACACTCATTTAGGTCTTAACCCCTGTCCCTTTACTATCAGCCATGCTGGAGAAAGTGAGAGAGGAGAATCTGAAAATGATTTTGATCGCCCCAGAACGCACAAACGCCCCATGGTTCCCGGTTCTGCAACAGCTGACGGGTCAACCATGGAAGTTGCAGTGGAGAGAGGATGCACTCCTGCATGCGAGAGGAGCAATCAGGAGCCTCCCTATAATAGGTCAGCCCCTTTGGGTCAGGCTGCTGAACAAGAATGCTTGGAAAATTTTGGTTTTTCAAAAAAACACAAGATGTACTATCCAGGGAGCGCGCGCAAAATCCTCTACAGCTGTTTACGCTTCTAAATGGGCTGCTTTTCAGTGATGGTGCCTAGAAAAAGAAGTGGATCCGACTTCATGTCCCCTGGGCTATATTTTATCCTACTTACTGCTACTGTTAGAAATTTAGCTTTCATCACAATTAAAACTTATGCTGCGGAGACTTCCGGTGATGACGTGGAGGTGAGCAGACGCGTTTGAACCAGCGCTCCCAACTCGGTTGCTAAATCCCCTTTTCAAAGCTGATTTAACATTTAAAATCAATTATTTAATGATGAAAAGGGTAGACGCTAAGAGGTAACGAGAAATCAAAACAGCAACAAGAGACGGATGAGGAAACTTTTAAATCATCAGTCGAAGAAGACGCTCCGAAGCCACACCTAATTATGGAGAAACTTCAAGCCAGCATCGGAGCTATTCACAAAGAGGTAATAGCCATCCGCGCTGATGTGAAGGAAGAGCTGAACCGCTTCCATGATGAATTATCCGCTGAAATGAAGAGAGACTTTAAAAGTTTCCAGGAGGAGATTAATAAAAAAAATTAACGAAATAACGTCTGATGTAAAGGAGAATAAAGAAAAAGCGGAGGAGTCTCTACAACGTGTATCAGAAGTGGAGGAGTGGACCGCAGCGGTGAAAGAGGTGCTGTGTCAAACTTTAATTAATCAAGATAAACTGCAAGCCAAACTGACTGATTTAGAAGCACGCACACGCAGGAATAACATCCGTGTGTACGGGATCCCAGAAGACACAGAAGGGAGCAACCTGCTGGAGTTCATGGTTGACTTCATCAAGGCCGAGCTGTCACTCCAGGACATTGATTTAGACCAGTGTTCCCCAAACCACGGCCCGCAGGCCGCATCCGGCCCGCCCCCACCTTTGGTCTGGCCCCCTAGAAAAAAAAAAAAACCACAACAATTATTTTTTTATTTTTTTTATTTTACAAATGAATACATGTACAGTACTGTACGGTCACCAAGTACTTAGCCTATCCTAACACAGTTTTTAAAGATGAAGGAGTAAGTTGAATTGTCTCCCTTTCACATAAAGGGAGCTAGCTGGGGTGGGGGGTGAGAGGAGTGACGATATTCCAATGCGCAGCAACGCTTTCCTCAGCCCTCCTCATCTTGTATTCTCACAGACATAGTCTTGGAGTCTGCTCTCAGAAGAAAAGTATCCTTACATTCGAAGATGTGCTTTGAACTTAACAGCACTTTTTGGATCTACCTACCTGTGTGAGTCTGCTTTTTCACACATGAAAATCATCAAGTCCAAAAACAGATCCACAATAACTGATGATCATCTGGAGACCTGCCTGCGCCTCGCAACTTATGAGACCCTGGCCTCCTCCTCTCAGTGTCAGAAGTGCCACTAAGGTAGAGACACATTTATTTTATACAGCTTGCACCAGATGACACCATCCTGCTGCACAGAGCAGCTGCCTAGTTTTGATATTTAGGTTTTATTGAGGTTTGAAATAGTTGTTGGAGATTTGTAAATCTGCACCTTTGTAAGTCACTTTTTGTAAATAGTTAGTGTAAATGAGGGAGTTTTATATTGTTCAGTTCATTGTTTATTCGTTTCTTTAAAAAATATGGTGTGCTTTTCAAATATTGCGTCCTTTTACTTTGATAAAATACTTTAATTAAATAAAACTAGCAACACATTACGTTCTGTTTTATTTACTTTAAAGAAGTGAGGAGTAGGGAGATGAAATTTTTTGTTTTTTGATACTGAGACTGGACGAGTAGCTCTCGGCAAACTGCCGACTTCAAAAGTAGCTCTTGGTTCAAAAAAGGTTGGGCACCCCTGGTTTAGGCACTCCTGGTTTAGGCACTCCTGCAATCATTACACTTTTTCCTGTTAAAAACTGACTCCGGCCCCCCACCAGAGAAGGGAAAAGTTATGTGGCCCTCACAAGAAAAAGTTTGGGGACCACTGATTTAGACATTCAAAACTGCCACCGTGCTTTGGGCCCCAAACCACCGCAGAGCGCAAACCCCCGCTCTGTGCTGATTTCATTTTTGGCTTTCAGAACCAGAGAATTGGTGCTTCGATCAGCTTGGAAGAAAAAATAAATTTATCTCAACCAGCAGCGGATTTGCTTCGACCAGGACTACCCGACAAAAACCCAGAAGAAGAGGAAAGCTTACACACCTGTCAGAAAACTTCTGAAAGATAAAGGTCTCCGCTTCAGAACCTCGTCACCAACTAAACTCCGGGTGTTTTTTGATGATGGCCCGCTCACATACAACAACACAGCGGATGCCATGAAAGATCTACAGAGGAGAGGTCTTGCTCCAGAAAGCAGCAGCAGCGATGACTCTCAAGCAGCGACGCTGATGGAGAAGCTGGATGAACTATCCTGGAAGGTGGCAGGGGCCAGGCAGCTGGGCTCCGACAAGCACAGAGAGAGAGCACGGGAAAAACTCAGCGGATTTCGTTATGAGGACGGACACACATCCACTTCTACAAGCTAAGTGCCGCTCATTAATTTAAATAAATAAATAAATAAATAAAAGGGAAAAAATATATATATCTGACCCAAAGTGTGGACTAAGATCAAAATATATTAACATAAAGACATGGTCAGACATCATTATAATGTCATTTTATTTATCCTTAGCTGATGTTAAAAAAAATTGTTACGGATTTAAAATAATAAATGAATAACCGTTGTTTTGGGAGCTGGTTTAAAGGGTTCTGATTGTGCACTGATCTCATACTCATTCAGAGTTATGTCAGCCTGCACGGGAGAGACCCCCCACGATAGGAGACTCGTGGGGACTTTTCTCTTCCTCCTAGACTCCTCAAAGAGTCACTTTGTTTTGGAAGTCTTACCTGTTGTCTGTTTTTTAGTCTTATGTTTTTTGTTTGTGATTTTCATACATGTTTTATTTTTGAGTCATTTTGTTTTGGAAGTCGTTCATGTATTATGTTTTGTAGTTTCAGGCTTTTCGTTTTTGTTAATTGATTTACTGGTATCGTCACCTTGGATGTGTATGTCAAAGGGATTTTTTCTTTTAAGGAGTTATGCTCCAACAGCAATATAAAATTATATCTATTAATGTTCATGGGTTACAGAATCCAATTAAAAGAGGTAAGCTTATAGCTAAAATGAAGAGAGAACAGCAACAAATAATATTCTGGCAAGAAACGCATTTAACAAAAGAGAACCATGAAAAATAAAAAATAAAGGGTTTTAAAATGACATTTTATTCTTCCAATCCAAAGGCACACACAAGGGGTGTGGCTATATTAATAGCAAATAATGTGGACTTTCAGGTGTCCAAACAAATTACAGACAAAGAAGGTTGTTTTGTTTTGGTGAGGGGAACAATAGACTCAAAAGAAGTAACTCTACTCAATGTATACAGACCCCTAGGACATGACAAAACTTTAATTGATAAAATATTTGATCTCATATTGACTGAAACATCTGGTGTATTGATAAGTGAAGGTGACTGGAATGCACAACTTCATCCGTCCTTGGATTCCTCGAACCCTTTTAAAAAAATTAACCCTAAATCTATGTATATAAAATAGATGATTAAAAAGACTGGTTTGTTAGATGTCTGGAGGGATTGCCACACACTGACCAAAGAGTACACCTTCCTCTCTCATCCCCACGGCGTTTACTCAAGAATTTATTATTTTTTCATATTTAGAGCAGATAGATATAGGGTATTAGATTGTAGTATAGGTACTAGGGATGTGTCAGATCATTCAGGGATATATTTGAAAATATGTTTAGATTCTCACCCTAAGTCAACAATATGGAGATTTAACACATCTCTGCTAAATGATAATGAATTTGAGAATTTTATTAACAAGGAATTTACGGACTACTTAGAATTTAATAATAGTAATGAATTATCACCAAGCATATTATGGGATGCAGCAAAAGCAGTATTACGTTGGAAAATTATAATGTGGGCATCAAGGAAGAAAAAAAAATGTGAGTAATTTAATAATCTGAATAAACAACTAAACATTTTGGAGCAGGAGCATATTGAAACCAAAGACTCTACCTTATTAAAGCAAATTGCCACAATAAAAGCGGAACTTAATAAGAAACTCGATGATAAGGTGATACTTAATCTTAAATACATAAAACAAACTTACTATGAGAATGGACCTAGAGCAAAAAAGCTAATAGCCTGGCGACTAAAACAACAACTAGATAGATCCATTTTTAAAATCAAAAATCCCATTTCTAATCAGATGAGTTTCTCCCCAGACGAAATACATAAATCATTTTAAATATATTATAGGAAATTATACAGTCAACCTAAATTAACTGATCTTTCCTCAGTAAAGCAGTTTCTATATTGTTTGGACTTACCATCAATTGGAACAGAGCAAAATAAATGGATTTCAGCAGATATAACTCAGGCAGAGGTTGATAAAGCCATCTCAAAATTGAAAACAGGCAAGTCACCAGGCGGCGACGGTTTACCAGCTGAATGGTATAAAAGGTTCAAGAGAACTATAATGCCTTTGTTGTTAAAATGTTTTAATTATGTGCTTAAAGGTGCTATGTGTAACTTTCTGTAGAGTGCAGAACTTAGAAAAATTTTCAACAGGCAAAGCATTCTGATCCCTCTCCCTCAGAGCCATATATGGCTCTGAGGGGGAGGCTCTGCTGAGATTCAAATTCAAGCTCTGTTTTTATTGGCTGATTCAAATTCAAGCTCTGTTTTTAATTGGCTGGTTACAAACTCTGTTTTTATTGGCTGTCATTGTCCTGGGGCCTCATGTACAAAGACTTGCGTGGATTTCCTACTGAAAAGTGACGTACGGTCAAATCCAGAAAAGTGTGTACGCACAAAAAAATCCAGATGTATCAAACTGTGCGTACACCGGAATCCACGCACATTCCTTTTGTACATCACAACCAACGTGGAACTGAGCGCACGTGAGACACCTCCCCTGACACGCCTTCATTTACATATGTTAAACAGATGCAAATTACTTCCTGCATGTGTGAAGGACATGTTTGTTTGATCCCTGCGCGATCAGAAATCATTTCTAGATTCAGGAAAATAATGAATTTAATATAATATGAGTGAGGAAAAAAATCCTAAGTAAGAATAGTAATAAAATGTGTTTATCACGCAAAGAACGAGTGATTGTGTGTCGGTATTTGTGTGTGCGCGCACCCTGCTTTGGTGCGCCAGCTCATCCATTCATTCTGAGTGAAAATATTAACTTTGCGCACGGGTTTATTACCATAATTACTGTAAACACAGAGGAACTTAGATGTTTGGTAGAACATAGATCTTTGTTTATTTAATAGATGACATGAAGAAACGGGTCTGTGCGTCTCAGTGGAGAGTTTTCATGACATGACGTGATGTTGGAGTCTCCAAACGCTGCGCGCGCCACAGCCTTGTGCGCAATCTGTTTGTCTGTGAAGCCTTTACTCTCCTACAAGTTATATATGGTGTACTTTCACGTGTCATCTTGGAGAAATCTACAATAAACGCAGATCATGAATCACCTCCAGCTGCCGCACCGGAGAGGGTGCGCGCGCGCTCCAAAGCGCGACCACTCAGCCTTTGGAATCATATGGATGAGACATTCCATTGATCAGGCTTTGTGTGGACTGGACAGCCCTGATCGGCCTGCAGCTCCCTCATAGCTCGGGAACAGTTTGATCGCTGCTTCTGATGTGCGTGATGCACGGCTCCTGTGTTGCTCCAGAGCGCAGCAGTGCCAAACTGAAAAATGATTATTTCTGGAAACGGCTGATAAGCCATATCCTAGATCAGAAAATTATATCTGTTTATAAATAAATGCTCTGCGTGTTACACTACGTATTTATTATATCCTCCAGTAAGGCTGAATGAATCCGTTCCTGTTAAATTTATTTTTGGCACAACTTTGCGCGTGCTTTATTTAACTGCGTCATGTGGATGTAATACTTGTTAATCGTGTGTTTGATGGGAATATTAATCATTTTCACATCATGAACAGTTAATAATAATAATAATAATAATAATAATAATAATGAATTCAATTTATAACGCACTTTTCATTAATGGAAATCTCAAAGTGCTACAAGGTGCAACAGAATTAAATGTCAATAAAACAAATAATAAAACAATTAAAATCAACAACAGTATCAGCTATGATCAAAAGTAGAATCATGAGGAGTATAGTATGCTCGGTTGAAAAGAAAGGTCTTCAAGCCGCTCTTAAAGTCAACCACAGACTGTGGGGCTTCAGTTTCTCTGAATCACCTGTAAGTGTCGCCAAAGGAACAAGAACCACAGAAACGTGCGTACGCGTGCTCTGGAGCTGGCGTGGAAATGTACCTGGATGCGCACATATTCACGTTCAGTTCAGTTTTGATACATACGGGGTTTTGCGTGGATAGTGACGTGCGCAATGTTTTTGTGCGCACGCACGGTTGATACATGAGGCCCCTGGTCACTCTGTGTTTTCAGTGTTTTTATAAATGCTGATAGAGAAGCAAGGGGACTATAGTTTTTTTCAGAGATTACTTTGTCTAACATCAGTTTGTCAGTAGATAGTGACAGAGTGAAGAAATATGTTAAAAATATATTGTTTGAAAAGTTACAGACTACATTACAATCTTACATACCCCAGCTTTAAAGGAGGTGAAATCCCTCCATCATGGAAACAAGCGATAATATCCGTTATACCAAAACCAGGAAAGGATAAAAGTGAGTGCAGCTCATATCGGCCCATTTCGGTTTTGAACATAGACTATAAAATATTCACTTCTATAATTGTCACTAGACTAGAAAATATTATTCCCGAACTGATTGATACAGATCAGACAGGATTTATTAAAAATAGACGTACACAGGATAATGTGAGGAGAATGTTATATTTATGCGATATAATGAGAAGAAATAAATTGAAATCTTTAGCAATCAGTTTTGATGCTGAAAAAGCTTTTGACTCTGTTAGATGGGAATATCAATATCTGGTCCTACAGCGGTTCGGCTTTAATAATACAATTATATGTTGTTTAAAATCAATATAAAGTTCACCAGAAGCCCGGATCAAAATCAATGGTGGCCTTTCAGACACATTCCCTCTGGAACGAGGATGCAGGCAAGGATGTCCTCTGAGTCCAATTCTTTTTGCACTTTTTATAGAACCACTTGCTCAAAAAATTAGGGAGGATTCAGAAATTAAGGGAATTATATTTAAGGGAAAAGAATACAAAATATGTTTATACGCTGATGATGTTCTGGTGACACTATCGGACCCATAAGTCAGTCTTCCGAACCTCATGTCTTGTCTCCATCAATTTGGACTTTATTCAGGTTATAAATTAAATATTGGGAAAACTCAGACATTATGCTTCCACTTCTCACTCAGTGAGGATATTGGTAATGTGTTCAAATTTAACTGGAAAACAAAAACCTTGAAATATTTAGGTATCAACATTACCAAAAACTTAAATAAAATATACAAAGCTAACTATGGTACAATGACTAATAAAATAAAAAGCAACCTGGATAGATGGGCTCCCATGATGCTCGATTTGTATAAACAAATAGAAATTATAAAAATGATTGTGTTACCTCAACTGTTGTTCTTGTTTCAATCTCTAGCAATAGAAATTCCTACTAAGCAGTTTAACGAATGGAACTACATGATTTCCAGATTTATATGGCAGAATAAGAGACCAAGGGTACGTTATAAAACGTTACAACTACCTAGAGATAAAGGAGGGATGTCACTCCCATGCCTGGAAAACTATTACAGAGCAGCACAACTGCAATTTATGGTTCACTGGTGTGAAGAGGGATATGAATCAAAATGGAAAGAACTAGAGTTAAGTCAAATAGACATCCCCCTGCAGGCTCTGCTGGGGGATAAACACCTTAAAACCATATATTCAGAAGAGTTGAGCATCTTTACAGAAGTCCCCCTCAATATTTGGTTTAAAGAGTTCCGCAATCCACTTTTAGAGAGGAAAATTAGGTTATTAAGATGGATAGAGCATGATATGGGCTTCGTACCAGCACAACTTTTTTTTTTCCATTTATAGATGGCCTCCCTTCACACCTTTTAGCCATCCTCTCACTCCAATATTTTTTTTTATTTTATTTAATTTATTTTTTTATAAAGAGAGAAAGAAAGAAAAGAGAAAGTAAGACAACAAATCAACAATTATCAACCAAAAGAGCACAAGGCAAACACACCCAACCTTCGTCCACAATCCTGCAAAGCACATGACAGAACACAACAATGGAACATACATGCATAAAGACTAATAATATTCATGAGCTTGCAGTAGAATTCTATAAATACACATACCCATATCTACAAATATATATATAGTATACATACATATACTTTTATATTCATTTATATACCCATCTACATATCTGCATATATCTATATATACATCCCTGCATCCATTTGTGTGTGGTTGTGAGCATGCATAAGTGTATAAGGTTCCTCCAATAGAACATTTAGTAGCGACTGTGAAGCATCAGAGATCCGTCCCCCCAAAGCCCGAGGCAGACGAAGGAGCGATCAAAGCCCAAGACCCCAGGAAGGACCCCGAGCCCAGAGTCCCCAGGACCGCCCGAACAGGACGAGCCACTAGCCCACTCCCCAGATCCTACCAAGGGGAAGAACCGGACGAACCCCTACCAGCGACCACATACAATGACCCCCCGGTGTCGCCCGCGACAAATTCACAGGCCCCCGCCGGAGCCCGCTGCACCGACGTAGCCCCAGGGCCGGTCACCGAGGCCCGGGCACCGGGGACGCCCACCCCTCAGGCCCAGACCCGACCGGACCAGAGGGCACGAGCCCCACCAAGCAGCCACCAGGCCGTGCCGACAAACGCCCAAGCGCCCAACCCCAGATAGTGAGGGCCCCAAGCACGCCCGCAGGCAAGGGAACACCCACCAGGGGGGGCCACGTGGCAGGAGCGCGACACTAAGTAGCCTCGGAAGTATCAGAGAGGGGGCAGTCCAAAACCCAGCCTGACACTTAAACATTCATACACAGATATACTCATTCAGACCCACCCTCATCCTCACCCTCAGTCACAGAAAGACAAACAATAACGACATGTTCCATTCATAATCCCGATGCACACTCTATACCCCCTAGGTCCAAGACATGTACCTGCTCCCTGCGTGGGGCAGCCCACATCCAAACCCAGGAGGTAGGCCCATTCATTCTGGGGTGGAGAGTAGCAGACATCCAAGATCCGGCCCACCCCGCGCCCTGCCGACAGGACAGGACACCCGAGTCCAAGCAGCCCCAGGGGGAGCGCACTGCCAGCCCCGCCCACGGCGAACCCGCAGGCCCCGAACCCCCCACACCCCAGCACAACCCCTGACAGCCCACCCCCAGAATGTCCGCCAGGCAACCAGGGGGGTAAGAGAAAAATAAATAAATAATATATATATATATATATATATATATATATATATATATATATATATATATATATATATATATATATATATATATATATAAATAAATACATAAATAAATAAAATTGAAATTAACAAATCAAGACCCCGACACACACACCCCCGTCCCCAAATGTACTGTTGGTGAGTGTTGTTCTAAAGTGTAATTAAAAGGGAAAGAGAAGGAGCAAAGGCTGGCATTGTACCAGTTTCCCCTCCACTCCAACTCTAACCCAGGCCCTTATTGTCTAAATGCATAATGTTGAGTGAGCATAGGCATGGGGGCGAGAGTGATGTCATCCCGCCACCCATAACCATGTGCTCACTCCATTCCCTATAGTATGTGACTTTTATGAGGATGTTTATGAATGAATGTCTAAAGTGTATATAAAATTGAGTCCCAGGTGCTCTGTACAACAGAGATGTAGAACCATTACAGCACACCCGAGACTCAAATTCCCTACATGTATTAATTTAAAACTCCACTGACATCATCTTTTAACTTTCCATAAAATGGCACAACATATATATATATATTAAGATTGACCCCTGATCGTTTCTGCTAAAACAATGTTAAATTAATTAGAATTCCTCTCGAAAATAGTTTAAAATTAGCGCCATTTTTTTAACACGATAAATAGGGATTTCCCCGTCGCAGGATGATGACGTCATAACAAGACTCGTCTCTACTGCGCACTTGAAAACAATGGAGGAGATACAAACTCGATCCGTCCAATTTAGCCATTTAAAAGTTAATAATTTAGCGGATTGTCTTCAGAGAAGCCAAAGTTATTTCCAGTAAACAGCAGGTTATAATGTTTTTCAGCTCCTGCTGGTTTTTGGAGACTTCCACTTCATGAGGTGAGCTGCTGTGTGTGGTTACATGAGCTGCATGTGGACGAGGCAGAGAACATGTACATCATCTCCACAGCACTGAAATGGTAATATATTAGTTAATGTTTCTAATAATTATTCAACATTATCATTTATTAGTTTGTGTACAAAACAATTTGCACAGGCTCCTGCAGCTGTTGATTATTTTGCTTCAATTTGTCAGCTTTGTTATTTAATCCAGTCAACATGTTTACAATATTTCATATTTATTTTTCTATTTAATTTGGACATCACTTGGTGTTATAGTGGTGTATCATTAAAATGATGGAAATACTGTACATGACATTAGTTTGACCCATTGTCTTAATATACAGTATACTGCATATAATATATACTGTGTGTGTCTGTGTGTTTTATCATCAATTCACAGAAATATCTTCACCTGAAGAGTGGACCCAGGTGGCGGTTCTGTGAAGAAGCTGGAAGCACCTGTTGTGAGGCTGAGGAGTTCTGGCGTGGGTCACGGCCAAACAGTGACTCTGAGTTTACTGGCCTGTTGTTTTGTGTACTTGAATAAAGCGTTGGCTGAAGCAGAACGTCTGGTGCTTGAGTGACCGCGACAACGTTACACCAGAAATACTACAGAAATACTACAACTTGCCAGAGCATTGACATGAAAATGAATCAATGAAAATATAAATTTAATATTTTTTCTGACAGTTCAAATGAACATATTGTTTGAAAAAAAAGGATAACAATGAACCAAGTGTTTATGTAGTTATGTGTAAATAAAGTTACAGTAGTACACTATATTATCTGTTAGTGTTGAGTTATTCTTTGTGAGAATATTTGTGTATCTGTTTTAATTTCATTCGTTCATCTACAACTCACAGAAAGTACTTTAGTAAAAACAAAATTGGTGAATGTTAAAAAAACATTTTATTAAAGTAAAAGTCAGAGTCAGAGTCAGAGTCAGAGTCAGAGTCAGAGAGAATTTATTGTCATTTGCACCGCATGTAGTACATGTGTTGAAAACGAGATTATGTACACAGGGTCCCAGTTACATCCAACAACAAATGCAAGAGAAATACAATAATAACATCTAGGATTAACTAAGAGAGACATCACATCAGCTAGTAATACACTAAGCCCTAATGTAGTAGAAAAACATCATTATAAACAGCAGCACGAACATGAGCAGATGGTCACAGATGAACGCAGCAACAAGAAACAGATCAGTACAGTATCAGTATGATGTGACCTTTTGCAGTGTTTATTCTTATTATTTATTTATTCATGAGTCTGACAGCCTCAGGGTAGAAGCTGTTTCTCAGTCTAGTGGTTCTACATTTGATGCTCCTCAACCTCCGTCCCGAGGGGAGTGGTGCAAAGAGTGAGTGTGCTGGGTGAGTGAGGTCTTTCATGATGCAGGTGGCTCTTTTTCTGCATCTGGAGGTGTAAATGTCTGTGATGGTGGGGAGACTGACTCCCACAGACTTCTGTGCAGCCTTCACCACTCTCTGCAGAGCTTTTCTCTCTGCAACTGTGCAGCCTCCATGCCACACGTTGATGCTGGAGCACAGGACGCTCTCCACTGCACACCTGTAGAACGAGGTGAGGACTGGGCTTCTCAGACCGGCTCGTCTCAGCCGTCTGAGGAAGTAGAGTCTCTGATGACCTTTCTTGATCAGGCTGGTGGTGTTATTGCTCCAGCTGAGGTTATCATTCAAGTGTACACCCAGGTATTTGTAGCTGGAGACCACCTCCACCGCAGATCCACCTATATACAGTGGGGTGTGGGTGTGTTTGTTCCTTCTGAAGTCCACAATCATCTCCTTCGTCTTCTTCACATTCATGTGAAGGTTGTTCTCTTTGCACCAGCTCTCCAGATGTTCCACCTCCTGTCTGTAGCTGGATTCATCATTATCTGTGATGCATCCCACCACAGCTGTATCATCTGCAAACTTAACAATATGACAGCCTGGATGTGTGGCTATACAATCATATGTGAGCAGAGTGAACAGAAGAGGGCTCAGCACACATCCCTGAGGAGAGCCAGTGCTGAGGGTGATGGTGGAGGAGGAGAAGTTGTGGATCTTCACGGACTGTGGTCTGTAAAACCATCCCATATTATCAAATATATGAAAACCTATGGGGAAACATTAATATGAACAGATTATCAAAAAAAATTGAGTTTAAAAAATATCAGCAAGTGGTGTTTGACTTCATCAGCTCCTTAAAAATGACACTTTACAGCTGTAAATCTGCAAAATCAGAACTTCTTCAGACTCCAACACCCTCCTCGTCCACCCTCCTTGATGTCCAGGTGTTGTAGGTCTGGATGCAGAGGACATCTGTCTAGTTTCTCTTCAAGGTTTGTTCTCCACCACCTGGGTCCACTCTTCAGGTGAAGATATTTCTGTGAATTGATGATAAAACACACAGACACACACAGTATATATTATATGCAGTATACTGTATATTAAGACAATGGGTCAAACTAATGTCATGTACAGTATTTCCATCATTTTAATGATACACCACTATAACACCAAGTGATGTCCAAATTAAATAGAAAAATAAATATGAAATATTGTAAACATGTTGACTGGATTAAATAACAAAGCTGACAAATTGAAGCAAAATAATCAACAGCTGCAGGAGCCTGTGCAAATTGTTTTGTACACAAACTAATAAATGATAATGTTGAATAATTATTAGAAACATTAACTAATATATTACCATTTCAGTGCTGTGGAGATGATGTACATGTTCTCTGCCTCGTCCACATGCAGCTCATGTAACCACACACAGCAGCTCACCTCATGAAGTGGAAGTCTCCAAAAACCAGCAGGAGCTGAAAAACATTATAACCTGCTGTTTACTGGAAATAACTTTGGCTTCTCTGAAGACAATCCGCTAAATTATTAACTTTTAAATGGCTAAATTGGACGGATCGAGTTTGTATCTCCTCCATTGTTTTCAAGGTGCGCAGTAGAGACGAGTCTTGTTATGACGTCATCATCCTGCGACGGGGAAATCCCTATTTATCGTGTTAAAAAAATGGCGCTAATTTTAAACTATTTTCGAGAGGAATTCTAATTAATTTAACATTGTTTTAGCAGAAACGATCAGGGGTCAATCTTAATATATATATATGTTGTGCCATTTTATGGAAAGTTAAAAGATGATGTCAGTGGAGCTTTAAGATGAAGAGGGCGGAGGTGCGTGGTGAGGGATGGGGAGAAAATATCTGCAGGAACAATGCTCCCACAGCGAGTCAGCTCCCCCGCTGACCCTGCGTACCCCCCCCCCAGTTCGCCAAGGTCCACCCAAGGAGCGAGGTAGTGGAAACACCTCTCCGACCGCCAGGCCATTGAGCCAAGACCAGAGAGGGACACGGCCCCGAGGGCCGCCAAAGCAGAACCAACAGCCCACACCCACCAGGGCCGCCACGACCCCTGCGAACCGCAGTCAGCCCGCCGTCCAAGAAGACAAAAAATCCCACAAGGACGACACTACCAAGAGCGCCCGCCCAACCGCCGACAGAGCCAGGAAGCACTGAGAACAGGCCCCAACCAGGGCCCGCTCACCGGCCAAGCATAGTCCAAGACCATCATCAAGGACATCCACTTGGTCCCCACCCCAGAAGAAATACTACACCCACCCTTCATATTAATAACTTTCAGAACATATAACACATTAGACACCCAGGCTGGGTTTGCCCGCCCCCTCCCATTGGCCACCAGTCACGCCCCCAGACATCCAACCCCCCAGCACATGAACCCCCAACCCACCAGCGAGCCGAGGGCCCCCGGCCAGAGCCGGGCACCAGAGCGCCAGCCAGCCCATAACCCGGCGACCCGCCCGCCAGAGCCCAAGACCCCCCGATCCCCACCAGGTCCAAGCCCGGGGATGACTCGCCCCCAGAGTCCCAAGCCCCCGGCACCCGCCCCGAAACCACCCCAGCACAGCCGGGTCACCGACCGGTGACCCATGACCGCCGCTACCGACCACCCGTGGGCCCGCATGCCGCCCCTAGCAGACATCCCCCAGAACCCCCCCGGTCCTCCCCAGGTCGAAGACAGGGTCCTCCCCGCCCAAGCAGCCCCAACCCCCCGGCGCCCCAAACCCCAACCCCCCCCCCAGCCCCAATGCCCCACAAGGCCAGATCCCAGACCCCCCACCCTCACTACGTAACGGAGCCGATCAAAGAATGCCAAATAGATTGATCCGATGTGTCGGCAGATGCTGTTTCAAGACTAATATGATCTAACAGAAGATTTTTATACTGATTAATGCTAAGATTATTTTTATTTTTCCAATTTACGAGTATGGTTTTCTTTGCGATGCATAAGGCAGTGAAAAGCATATAGGATGTATTTTTTTCCAGTATAACATCTTCAAAGATACCCAATAAGCAAACAGATGGAGAGAGTGGGATATTAAATTTCAAACATTTAGACAAGTCTTCACATACCTGTACCCAGAACCTCTGAACGGGTGGACAGAACCAGAGTGCGTGAATATAATCATCAGGTATATTACTTATGCACTGTGAGCAGTTGTTAGATGGTGTAAAGCCCATCTTAAACATCCGCTGACCTGTATAATGTACTCTATAGAGAACCTTATATTGTATTAATTGTAAATTGGAGATTCTAGTCAATTTAAAAGTTTTTTTTTTCATTCAACCTTTATTTATACAGGCTAGCCTCGTTGAGTCACGGGGACTCATTTACAAGAGGGACCTGTCTCACTCACACCAAACAACCATCCACTCTCTCACTCACACCTAGGGTCAATTTAGAGTTACCAATCAGCCTAACATGCATGTTTTTTGGTCTTTGAACATTTGAACATACTTGAGACCAAATTTTTTGTTCAAAGTTGATTGATAAATCTGACTCCCATTTTTCAACAGGTAGTGCTATCGAGTCATCGATTCTAGATAATTTTTTGTATATTTTAGATAATAATTTAGGTGGTTGAAAATTAATAAACTCTAACACACATGTTGGTGTTTCCAACAATGTTTTATTAAGCTTAAATTTCTTTTTTACAATTGACTTAATTTGTTGGTATTGTAGGAAATATTTATTATCAATGTCATATTGTATTATTAATTTATTAAATGGAATAAAGTCTATGCCCTCAAATATGTGTTCCAGACAATCAATTCCTTTCATTCTCCAACCTGGGAAATTTAACATATTATTTTCTTGTTGAATGTCAGGATTGTTCCAGAGAGGTGTATGTCTACATGGGAGAAGTGAAGACTTTGTCATTTTCAGATACTCCCACCATGCCATCAGAGATGAGCTAATATTGATGCTCTTAAAGCAGACATGTCTTTTTAAAACTGTACTGATAAATGGTAGATCTGAAATCCTAATATCATTACATAAAGTTTGTTCTATATCTATCCAAGTTTCATCTAGTGCATTCGGTTTTAACCACTTTGATATATATTTTAACCTGTTGGCTAAATAGTAGTAATAAAAGTTTGGAAGTTCTAATCCTCCGGTATCTTTAGATTTCTGTAATGTTTTTAAACTAATACGTGGAGTTTTATTTTTCCAAAGGAATTTAGATATAGAAGAGTCTAGTGACTTAAACCATTCAGTTGAAGGTTTATTTGGAATCATTGTAAATAAATAATTTATTCTCGGCAGCACCATCATTTTTACTGAGGCAACTCTTCCCATAAGTGATATGGGTAGAGATCTCCATCTAGTAAGATCGTCTTCAATTTTCTTTAATAGTGGGATATGATTTAATTTTATTAAATCTTCCAATTTAGGAGAGATATTAACACCTAAATATTTAATGTTACCTGATTGTAGTTTTTCATTAAGAGAATTATTAAACACGCAATTTATTGGAAGAACTGTAGACTTTGTCCAGTTTATAGAATAATCAGAAACTTTTGAAAACGAGTTTATTAATTTGATAACATTAGATATTGAGTTTCCTGAGTTCTCAAGAAAAAGCAAAACATCGTCAGCATAAAGACTAATTTTATGTTCTATGTTTCTACCCTTTATGCCTTTAATATCAGCACTTTGCCTTATTGCTGCTGCTAAAGGTTCAATAAAAATAGCAAATAATGCTGGTGAAAGTGGGCAACCTTGCCTGGTTCCCCTCTGTAAACAGAAGCTTGAAGATAATTGATTATTTGTCCTGACGCACGCTGTTGGTGAACTATATAATATTTTTAACCAATTAATGAAGTAATTCCCAAATCCAAATTTATTTAAGGTAGCAAATAAGAAATTCCAATTAACTCTATCAAATGCTTTTTCAGCATCTAATGAAAAAATAGCTGTTTCAATATTTTTAAAATATGAATACTCTATTATATTATATAATCTGCGTGTATTTGAGTTTGAGTGTCTTCCTTTTATGAATCCGGTTTGGTCTGGATGTATAATAACAGGAGTTATCTTCTCTAGTCTTTTAGATAAGACTTTACAAATTATTTTAACATCAACATTAATAAGAGAGATTGGACGATAACTGGTAGGTAATACTGGGTCTTTGCCTGGTTTTAATAAGAGACTAATGTTGGCTGAATTCATATGTGTTGGTAGCCTACCATTTTCTTCGGACTCAAATAGCACTCTATAAAATATCGGTTCCAGTATATCCCAGAACTTTTTATAGAATTCTACTGGATATCCATCAGGACCTGGAGATTTCTTATTAGGCATGCTTTTAATTGCTTCATGGAGCTCATCTGATGTTAATGGTGAGTCTAGTTTTGATGATTGACTAATATCTAGTTTTGGAAGTGTTACTTTCTCCAAGAATTCATTAATATCCTTATTAGATGGATTTATTTGTGGAGTGTATAGAGTTTTATAGAAATCTTTAAAAATATTGTTTACTTTTCCCTCATCATGAATTATATTTCCATCTTTATCTTTAATACCATATATAGATGTTTTTTCTTTGTTTAATTTGAGTTGATTAGCTAAAAAGCTACCTGATTTATTACCGTACTCAAAATTATCTAATCTAAGTCTTTGTATCAAGAATTTATTTTTCTTATCAATATATTCATTTAGTTCTAATTTTAATTTGCGTAGCTTTTGCTGTGTTTCCTCTCCTTGTAGACCTTCTAATAGTTTAATGGATTTCTCTAATTCCTCAATACGTTTATTTTCTTTTTTCTTTTTATTTGTTGAATAGGATATTATTTTACCTCTCATGACTGTTTTCCCAGCCTCCCAAAGTGTACATGCTGAAGTTCCTGGCAAGTCATTAAACTCTAAATACGATGCCCATTCTTTTTTAAAATATTGCAAAAATTCTTCTTCTTGAAGTAGTGATGTATTTAATCTCCAACTTGTATTTTTTGTTGTTATTCTTTTATAATCTATATTTACAGTAACTGGTGCATGATCGCTGATAGCAATAGGGTGTATCTCAGTGTCTGAAATGTTTGCCATCAATGAATTGCTTACTATAAAATAATCTAAACGAGAATATGAGTGATGCACATGTGAAAAGAAAGAATATTCTTTGCTATCAGGGTGAAAAGAACGCCATGCATCGCAAAGTCCATAATCGTTCATATACTGTTTAACTATATTTATAGATTGCCAACTGCGTTGAGTTCCCGCTGCATTCAGTCTGTCTATCTTGTCATCTAAACCAAAGTTGAGATCACCTCCCATCACCAGTGAGGAATCCATGTGATTTGATAGATTGGAAAAAAAATCATGAAAAAAAGCAGCGTCGTCTACATTCGGTCCATATATGCTAACAATACAATAATTTTGTCTAAATATAGATAACTTTAATATTATATATCTACCGTTCGGATCTATAAATTGATCTAATACTGTGAAGTCAACATTTTTATGTATTAAAATTGCCACCCCTCTTTGTCTTGAATTATAACAGGCTGAGAATACATTAGGAAACTCTGAAGATTTTAGCTCATCCACAGTTGAGGCTAATTTATGAATTTCTTGGAGTAATACAACATCTGCCTTTAATCTTTTAATCTTGTTAAAAATTCTATATTTTTTATCTTGGCTACCGGCTCCATTAATATTCCATGTGACAAATCTTAAAGTGCCCATACTTGTGTCTGTGAAAATATAGATAAACCACAACCATTATCACAAATATAGAAAATAATAAAACACCCAGGTAAACACATAATCCTTGATGTTTGACTATATATCATTAAGTAATATTCTAAGTGTTGTTTTTAACGATAAATCAGTGATGTATACCTTTATCATGTATTTGTGTAAGCAGATACGAGTGTATATAAATCCTTGTGTTTGTGTATTAACAAATGTTGAGTTAGAAAAATACAGACAAGAAAAGAAAGTGAAATCATACTGAACGCTAAAAGATGACAGATAGAAGAAAAAATAAAAAAAGAACCCTCCTACTGTGGTGGACCACTAGGGGGCTCTACTCACACCCAGTGGACCGAAGGCATTACAGGATGTTTTATTGTGAAAGGTCCAGAGGACCGGATGCTGTATGGGATATATAAGGCGGTGTTGGGTGCTTCCCGCCAGTTTAGTAGGAGTTGATTAAAAGTGAAGTTCTGCAGCCTGTCTCCTGTGTCGTCTCTTCACCACCTCCTACACTGGTGACCCTCGTGAACTGAATATGTCGACATCTGACGCTTCAGCCAGCTCTCTTCAGCTGTCTACTGCTGTGGAACCTACACAGGCGGCCCCGCTCGCTTTTTCGGTGGCCGTTAAAATCCCGGACTTCTGGCTGCACGCGCCTCAGTCGTGGTTCGCCCACATCGAATCACAGTTTGCTCTTCGCGGGATTTCTGTTGACGACACCAAATACCACCATGTGGTTGCTTCGCTGGATCCGCTGACAACCCAGCGGGTAATGAGCCTGCTACAAAACCCTCCTGCACAAGGAAAGTACGACGCCCTCAAGAAGCTTCTTCTGCGGCGCTACACACTCTCAGAGGCGGAGCGCGCTGAGAAACTATTTTCCTTCTCCGGTTTGGGCGACGGAACAGCTCTCGAGCTCGTGGAGAGCATGTTGTCCTTGCGGGGATCAGACGACTGCGAGTTCCTCTTCCGCCACCTCGTCCTCCGCCAGCTTCCAGCTCCTGTGCGAACCGCCCTGGCCAACTCCCCGTTTCTGCAGGAGAAGGATTACCGCTCGCTGGCCGAAGAAGCCGACCGCATCATTCTAACCGCGAGGACCTTCGCGGTACAGGCGGTGGTCCCTGGATCTCCAGCAGCGCCCGAGTTTCAAGCAACGCACACAGCGCCGGACGAGCCAGCGGTGGTAGCAGGAGTCGCTAGCCGCAGGCGGGCAGGTCCCGCTCTTTGTTTCTACCACGCGCGTTTTGGCGCCAAAGCACGACGGTGCGTCCCGCCGTGCAGCTTCAAGCCGCAGGGAAACGAGACCGCCAGCAGCCGCTAGCAGTCGCGGCCGTTGGCGAGAAGGAAAGGCTGCTTTTCATCGAGGACTCGAGGTCGGGGAGGCGGTTCCTGGTGGACTCGGGGTCGCAGAAGAGCCTCGTCCCCCCGACTGGCTCCGACAGGTTGGCTGAAGGCTGCGGGCCGCAGCTAACCGCGGCGAATGGCTCTCCCGTCAAGACGTTTGGCGAAAGGTTGGTGACTGTGCGTTTCCATGAACGGGACTTCCGGTGGAACTTTGTGGTAGCTGCTAGCTCGGTCCCTATTTTAGGGGCTGATTTTCTTTGTGCTCACGGGCTCCTGGTTGATTTAGCTAACAGACGTTTGATCGACGCTGTGTCTTTTTCGTCACTGCCTTGTGAGACGCGAGGAGCTGGGCCTTTAATGCATGCTAACTTTTTAGCTTCGGGTAATGTGTTTCAGCGTTTATTGTCTGAGTTTCCCTCGCTGACTGTTCCTGATTTTGCAAACACAAACACAAAACATGGGGTCGAACATTATATTCCCACAACGGGCCCCCCGGTGTTCGCACGTGCACGCCGCCTCGATGCTACTAAGCTAGCAATCGCACAGGAAGAGTTTGCTAACATGGAGCGTTTAGGCATCGTGCACGCTCAAACAGTCCGTGGGCCTCCCCCCTCCACATGGTGCCCAAGGCAGATGGCAAATGGCGTCCATGTGGGGATTTCCGCCGCCTTAATAACATCACAGAGAACGATCGTTATCCCATCCCCCACATCCAGGATTTTTCAGTGCACCTGGCTGGGACCTCCATTTTTTCTAAAGTAGATTTAGTACGGGGGTACCACCAGGTTCCTGTGCATGTGGAGGATGTCCCTAAGACCGCTGTTATCACGCCTTTCGGCCTGTTTGAGTTTTTGCGCATGCCTTTTGGTCTTAAAGGTGCAGCACAAACATTTCAGCGGTTGATGGATTCAGTCCTAAGGGGTCTGTCCTTCGTATTTGTGTACTTGGACGACATCCTGGTGGCTAGCAGCTCGGCTGAGCAGCACCTGTCCCACCTCCGTGAGGTTTTTCAGCGCCTGGCAGCACATGGCCTGATTGTAAACACAGCGAAATGCCAGTTTGGGCTGCCAGTCATTGACTTTTTGGGCCACCGCATTTCCGCAAGTGGCGCCGTCCCGTTACCAAACAAAGTGCAGGCGGTGTCAGATTTCCCACAGCCCCAGTCTGTTAAAGCGCTACAAGAGTTTTTGGGAATGGTTAACTTCTATAACCGTTTCCTCCCCAGGGCAGCACAACTGCTGCGTCCGCTCTATGGAGCGCTGAAAAAGAAAAAGCCCAACGACAGTGTTGACTGGACACCAGAACGCCTACAGGCATTTGGTGATGCTAAAGCTGCACTGGCCACTGCTGCCCTTTTGGCCCATCCATCCCCAGCGGCGCAAATAGCTTTAACAACCGACGCATCTGATGTTGCGGTGGGGGCTGTGTTAGAACAGCAGGTTTCCGGGGTTTGGCAGCCGCTTGCATTTTTCAGCCGTACGCTGCGGGACAATGAGCTGAAATACAGTGTTTTTGACAGAGAGTTGCTGGCGCTTTACCTGGCTACACGCCATTTCAGGTTTTTCCTGGAAGGCCGCCAGTTCACTGCATACGTTGACCACAAACCCCTGGTGTTTGCTATGTCAAAAATTTCTGACCCCTGGTCTGCTCGCCAGCAACGCCACCTCGCAGCGGTGTCTGAATTTACTACAGACATTCAGCATGTGGCTGGAAAATCCAATGTGGTGGCTGACTGTCTCTCCCGGGTGCTGATCTCCCGTGTACGTTGGCATCGATTTTTCTGCTATGGCTGCGGACCAACGTAGCGACGCAGAAATACTCGAGCTCCAGTCCGGCCCCACAGGCCTCGAGTTGGAGGAAAGGCAGGTGAATGACGGAGGTCCTCTCCTGCTCTGTGACGTATCTACAGGCAGGCCCCGCCCCCTGGTTCCAGTTTCATGGCGACGCCGCGTTTTTGACTCCTTACATTCCCTTTCTCACCCAGGTGTTAGAGCCTCTGTGAAACTGGTCAGCTCAAAGTTTGTTTGGCCCGGTCTGCGTAAAGCAGTTAAGGAGTGGGCAGCAGCGTGTGTTCCATGCCAGCGTGCTAAGGTTAACAGGCACACCAAAGCACCTTTGGAACCTTTCTCCATCCCAAGTCGGCGGTTTGATCATGTGCACGTAGACCTAGTAGGCCCTCTGCCTCCATCACAGGGTTTTACTCATCTGCTGACTATGATAGACCGGACCACCAGGTGGCCAGAGGTGGTTCCTCTGACGTCCACAACATCTGCAGTGGTGGCCCGGGCTTTTTTGTCTACCTGGGTTGCACGTTTCGGCCCCCCTTCAGACATTACATCGGACAGGGGCCCGCAGTTTGTTTCGGAGCTTTGGTCTACCATGGCCAAGGGTCTGGGGACTAACGTTCACAGGACCACCGCTTACAACCCCCAAGCTAATGGTTTGTGTGAACGGTTTCACAGGCAGTGGCGGATCTACCATTAAGGCGAATGAGGCCGTTGCCTGGGGCCGCCAATGAGCATGGGCCGCCAATAAGCAGGGGCCCCAGCCGTCACCTACATCCCTAACATTGCTCCTGCTTGTTAATGTACGTTTAACATAAAAATAATTATAGTTACGATGAAAACTATCTTTAAAAACGCAACAGAAAAAACGGTTGAGTTCTGTACCCCCCTACTAAAATGGACTATTCCGTCATGCGTCATGACGTCACCCACTAATCCAGGAAGTGCTGTATGCTCGCCTGCTGTTTGAGTGAGAAGGAAGCGGGAGACAGGAGACAGAAAAGCGGAGCTGAAAAACGTAAAAAGCGTCAAAAAACAATAACGTATGTTTCTTCACTACCGAAAGTGACAACCTTTTTTAATGGGTCGAATTCTAAAACTTCATCAACTGCTAATGACGGTCACGAGCGGCAGCGGCCCATTTAAAAGTGTGGCGGAACCGCCGCCGGACATCAGGATCCAGGAGGAAGTCAATGGCGCCGAGGCAGTGACTCAAGATGAAGATAAAGACGAGGATTCACAGCAAGATGATGAGGTACGAGTTTTAGAAATTATTTTGTAGGTTGGGTAAAAGAAATCCTAACAGTAATCAGCTGAGACAACCACTATTTTCACGTTTTCTTTCTGTATCAAAATATTAAAAGATATTCGACCTAAATCTTCTGACTTAAGTAGGAGAGAGGGGATTATATATTTTACCTACTTTAGCTCTCTGCCCTGCTTGCTTAGTATACAGTATTATTAAATTATTCGGACTTTACATTGAATAGAATAGATCTAAAATATTCCACAGTTATCTATAAAAAAAAATTCTCAACCATTTTACAAAATATTTGACTGTTAAAACTTCATCAGACTATCATTGTTTTGTTATTTGGTCCATAGTCCCTCCATTAAATACATTATAAAGCACAACTTATAGCTTTCAGAGTAATGCAAAAATGTGTTTTTTAATAATGACAGGTTTGCTTTGGACAGAAATGCCACTGTTAGTTTAAAACAACAGAATCAAAAGGCTAGGATTGCTAAATTAAAATGTTATCTAAAATGTAAAAATTGATATAAATGAAAAGTGACATTCCCTGATGCATGCTCAATAATCCAGGTGGAAAAATCTGTGACATTATTTGAGTCATTTAGTTTACAGTACGTCTTACAGTCTGTGTAAGTTTTAAGGTTTAAAAAGAAGTCAAAACTTTCAGTCTTAATTATGGAAACTTGGATAAATGAGAGCCTTCACATGTGTTAAATGTAATAATGTCTTATTTTTTCTTTTATTTCCTCCAACACTAACATATTTGTTGTTTTTTTCAGATGCAGTCTTTAAACATGCATCATTAAAGACCAGAAACAAGACAGAAGACAACTTTCATAGAAGTCCAGCTGAATAATCAAGGTAATTCATGATCACTTAATGCTGTAAAAAGTGTCTCATGCCTGGACATCTTGCTGTTCATATCGAGCCAGTGTGTGAATTCATCTCAAAGTACCACATCTCAACTACACACACTCACTTTTTCACATTGATCTAACAACTGTTCCCTGTTACAGAATATGTAATATAACGTTAAAAGAATTAAAGTTGTGAAAATCTTATAATTTAGGAAAATATATTTCTACTGTATTGCTCACATCTACCCTCTCTATTTGTTTGTGTTTATTTAGTGTTGTTGAATTTTGGTGTAAGACTTGATTTAGAGCCTTTTATTGCAATAATAAAACATCCATCCATCCATTTTCTTCCTCTTATCCGGGGTCGGGTCGCGGGGGTAGCAGCCTAAGTAGGGAGGCCCAGACTTCCCTCTCCCCAGCCACTTGGAGCAGCTCCTCTGGGGGAATCCCAAGGCGTTCCCAGGCCAGCCGAGAAACATAGTCCCTCCAGCGTGTCCTGGGTCTTCCTCTGGGTCTCCTCCCGGTGGGACATGCCCGGAACACCTCACCAGGGAGGCGTCCAGGAGGCATCCTAACCAGATGCCCGAGCCACCTCAACTGGCTCCTCTCGATGTGGAGAAGCAGCGGCTCTACTCCGAGTCCCTCCCGGATGACTGAGCTTCTCACCCTATCTCTAAGGGAGAGTCCAGACACCCTGCGGAGAAAACTCATTTCAGCCGCTTGTATCCGAGATCTCGTTCTTTCGGTCACAACCCAAAGCTCATGACCATAGATGAGGGTGGGAACGTAGATCGATCGGTAAATTGAGAGCTTTGCCTTTCGACTCAGCTCCCTCTTCACCACGACAGACCGGTACAGCACCCGCTTCACTGCGGATGCTGCACCTATCCGCCTATCGATCTCACGCTCCAGTTTTCCCTCATTCGTGAACAAGACCCCGAGATAATAATAAAACATGTTTTGCAAAAAGACTTTAAAGGATAGTTGTACCTTATTAAAGTAGAGAAAAAAAAACCAGTTGTTTTTATTGTCTAGTTCCCAGTATTAGACTATGAACATGAAAATCTTTGACCTTCAGGGCAGGGCCTAATGGTACATTTAGGCTGACTTGGGGGAGGGCCCCTTTACAAAGGTTTGCCTGGGGCCCCAAAATGTCTAAGTCCGCCACTGTTCACAGGTCATTGAAAGCTGCACTTCGTGCTACATTGACCGGTGACAACTGGATTGACCGTCTTCCCTGGGTTTTGTTGGGGTTGCGTACCGCAACCAAAGAGGACCTGAGCTCTTCCCCGGCTGAACTGGTTTTCGGTCAGCCTGTGCGCGTCCCCGGTGAGTTTTTACCTGAGGTACCCTCACCACAGTTCGCTCCACCGTTGCTCCATCTTTCACCTCAGGAGGCCCCTTTTCGTGTCCCCGGTCCGGTACACCATTGTTTACCGCAGTCATTTGTCCCTAAGAGTCTGGAGTCCTCTAAATTTGTTTTTGTCAAACACAATGCACACAGGACACCACTACAGCCTTTGTATGATGGACCGTTTCGAGTTCTTCAACCAGGTCCGAAACATTTCATTTTGGATTTAGGGGGTCGTACTGAGACTGTCTGTATTGATAGGCTTAAACCAGCTCATGTTATGTCAGATGATCAGGTTGTTACGGCCCAAGCTCCTCGCAGAGGCAGACCTCCATCCACATTATTAACGGACGGCGGTCCTTCTTCCGGAAACTCTCAACGTCCATTGGAGCCCGAATCTTCTGCAGACCCTCCTCGTAGCCCTCCACTTCATCAGACTGGTTCTGCAGGGCCCAGGTTCAGCCGTTCTGGTCGTTTGATCAAACCTAAAATGCGGGACTAGTGATGGACCTTACTGGGTGTTCTGGGGGGGCGTGTGTGGTGGACCACTAGGGGGCTCTACTCACACCCAGTGGACCGAAGGCATTACAGGATGTTTTATTGTGAAAGGTCCAGAGGACCGGATGCTGTATTGGATATATAAGGCGGTGTTGGGTGCTTCCCGCCAGTTTAGTAGGAGTTGATTAAAAGTGAAGTTCTGCAGCCTGTCTCCTGTGTCGTCTCTTCACCACCTCCTACACTACCACATTAATTGCCATGCCACTGTGTACCACCAGTCTGTGTAACCCACCAATCGAGCTGTGCTGAAAAAAATTACATTTATCTGGTAAGTAATAATGATATCTAGCTAATAATATTAATTATTAATAGTAACTGAAAATCATTCTTACCTTAATGATGACTAATATAGCCATGGAGTAATCTCTGGGTCTCTGAACAGCTGACCATTGATGTACAGTTTGTCCACCGAGATTGCAGCTCTTCTACCTTCATTTAAATTTACCAGCACAACTTGATTCAAAATTCAAACAATTAACCAGAAAAGGGATTACATCATACTGCATGATTTCTTCTGGAACTACTTTGGACAGTTTCCAACAATTGCAAGAAAAATGTGACCTTGACAAACAAGATTTTTTTTAGATACTTGCAACTTAGGCATCACTTTGAAAAGAATATTAAAATACCGGAGAATTCTGATATTGATTTTATTAACATTTTCATTGATGCGTACAAAGGTAAATCTCTTAAGAAGAGGTTGTCAAGACTATATGTGTGCCTAGAAACCAATAAAAAAACATCAACAATATACATTAAAAAATTATGGGAAAAGGAGGCAAAAATAGTATTGACAGAAGACGAATGGCTAAACATATGCCAGATTAACGCCTCCACCACTAATTCAGGATTTTGGAGGGAATTTTCTTGGAAAAATATTGTTAGGTTTTTTATAACCCCCAAAAGAACATTCTCTCAGACGGGCAATCCGGAATCAGGTTCCTGTTGGAGGCGATGTAATAATGTGATGGCTGACCACTTTCATATTTTCTGGGACTGTCCACTGATTTGTTCTTACTGGTCATTGATCATTAAAGAGATAAAAGTAATCCTTGGTTTTGAGATTGAACACAATTTCAAAACCATATATTTAAGTAACTTACCAACTGAACTCAACACCGGGGATAAGTACCTGTTGAAAATATTACTGATAGCAGGAAAGAAAACAATAACAAGAAAGTGGCTTAATGAAAGCCCACCGACATTGAGAGAGTGGTCAGCCACAGTAGACGAAATATGTGAAATGGAAATGCTTACTTTCTATATAAGACTCCAGGAAAACAAATTCAAAAAAATATGGTTGAAATGGTTAACATACAAGGACTCAAGTTCAAGTTGAGTACCACCTCTTCATCACAAGATGTAGTAGGTATTGGGTGCTGTAGGGCTCTGCAGGACTTGACAGACATGAAATGATACTCCCACCTGCTGGTCTATGACTCCTCATGGATCCTTAAATAATCTGTGACCTGTTAAATAATTCTGTGACCTGTCAGTTGTCAATACTATATTAATTTTATTTTCTTAAGAAATGATATTTCCCTCCCTTGGTGACCTTTTATTTTCTTTATTTTCTTTTCTTTTCTCTTTTTGTTGTTGTTGTTGTTGTTGTTGTTGTTGTTGTTGTTTAACTTTGTATAAAAACTATAAAAATAAAGTATAAAAAAAAAAAAAGAAATAGCGTAACAAATTTTTGGATTAGCGCTGCCCAGCACTGGATAAATTTACAGTACTGTACAGTCACCAAGCACTTAGCCTATCCTAACACATTTAAGGAGTGAGTTGAATTGTCTCCCTCCTCTCCAGCAGGCTCTATTCACATAAAGGGAGCTACCCAGATAGCAAACGGATTCCGGACCGGATCCATTCCGAATCTAGCGAAGGATCCGAAATGGATGCGTAAAACGGATCCGGATCGGAGTCCACTTGCACACCGGGACGGATCCGGATCGGATATGGATCACAGATCCAGATCGGATATGGCCCGGACCCTATCCGGATCCACTCATTAAACTTGGTTTTTGGGTACATCTGGCCTGGATCCGTTTTGGATCTGCCATAGAACGCTTCATCCGGCCCGGATCCGTTTTGGACCCGTTATGGAATGCTTCATCCGGCTCGGATCTGTTTTGGACCTGTTCATGGAACGCTTCATCCGGCTCGGATCCGTTTTGGACCCGTTTATGATACTCATATCGGAGGTGGACTAATTTGGTCCAGAACCTTTATCATGAATTGAGAGAAGTAGCTAAAAACTTGTATACCAGCTCCAAAAAAGACTCCATAACATCTAACCAGTTTAACATTGACCACATGAAAATAATTTATTGTGAAGCTGCAAAATACCTAAAATTGGGTTCTGAGTAAATTTAGTTTTGAGGCTGCACAATAGCGCTGTTGGTAGCACTGTTGCAGGTGTTAAAATCCCAGCCAGGGGTCTTTCTGCATGTGTTTGCATGTTCTCCGTGTACATGCATGGGTTCTCTGGGTACTTCATCTCATCTGTTATCCACAAACTATGCTGTACTGTTCTCCCTACTCTATACCAGGACAAAACGAAGCCCCTTTTTTTTCATTTATCAAGACTTAACCCAGGAAAGTTAGTTAACAGAACTCAAAAATTTAAGTACAAGATGAGACATTTTTAAAGGTAAGAAAACTCAATTTTTATTAGTTTGTTGTCCTTGATCTAAGTACAAAATACATGTACCGTACTCAGAAATGTTGACTTTGTATTAAAGGTGCTATGTGTAACTTTCTGTAGCGCAGCACTTAGAAATATTTTCAACAGGGAAAGCATTCTGCTCCCTCCCCCTCAGAGCCATATATGGCTCTGCCCCCCCGTGGTCTGCTGAAATTCAAATTCAAGCTCTGTTTTTATTGGCTGGTTACAAACTCTGTTTTTATTGGCTGGTTAACGGCGGGTCACTTTTGCTTTTTAGAAATGCTTATTTACCACCTGGAGAAGCAAGGGGACAATATTTTTTTTTTTTTTCAGAGATTACCTGTCTAACATCAGTCTGTCAGGAGATAGTGACAGAGTGAAAAAATATGTTAAAAATATATTTTTAGAAAAGTTACATATAGCACCTTTAATCAAAGTACATGAAACAAAACTTACAAAAAATCTGAAGCAGCTGATAATGTTTAAAGTCCAACACCCACCATGTTTTCAAATTGCATCGCCATTAATATTTATTAGTTTATTTAAAAATAATACAGGAGCGTTTACTTATATTGTGGAGAAATAACGCTAAATGTGTTATTTCATGATTTATAGCAGATTTTAGCATGCAGCTCCGGGAAAATCTGCCCCTCTCCATATATGGGCATTCACATGGGCATTCACGTCACCAAAGTGACGCCTTGGAGTTACAGGCGAGCGAGGAAAAGAAAAAGGAAGCATTTTTAAATATTCCCTAAAGCTGCCTGTGTTGATTAATCCTGCTGTCGCTCACTCATGTCTATCATATTCTGAGCGAGCATCCACTTAGACATACTAGTTTAATTCGTTTGATCGCGACAAATTCATTCATTTCCGCATCGGCTTTTTATTCTCTCCCCCCGTGACCAGAAAGGCAGCCGCACAGCTGAGCTCTGCGCGCGCGTGCTCCCCGACCCTGCTCCCCGCAACAAGGCTGACGAGAGCAAATACAGTACATACACTCGAGGGAGCAAATTACACCGGCACGAGGAACTTCAAAGGGGACCAGCGGAAGAGGAGCCAGAGACGCTCGCGGCTCGCTCCTCTGGGCAGAATGAATGAGAGCAGCAACAGGTCCGCAGCGGTGTTATAAAATAAATAATAAATAAAATCAGAGCGCTGGTCCATATACACACAAATGCACCAGGAAATATGCAGGAAATATGCAGTTTTAACTCCACTCTCTCTCATAAACCTCCATGGAAACTCACTCCTACCTTCTGCCTTCTGGGTGGAGATCGATGTAACAAAAGTCACATGACCCTTCGGGACTCTTCGGCCAGGTTTCCGGATTCATTCGGGAGTGGGTTTTTTTTTTTTTTAACCCTCGCCTGGCCCAAATGCAAAAATGAAAATAGACCTAATAATAAATTACAGTAATTGTCCAATATGGTGAATTGTTAGTGTCATGGTGGGTGTTGTCCTTTAAATACATCAAGTAGAACAAACTTGAAATGACCACACTGTTAAAATAAATAGGGTGGATTAACTTAAAAACTTGAGTTCAAAAGCTGCCTTAAAAACACAAGTTAACGCAACTTCAAATAATGTTTTTTCCAACTTAGGAAGGCAAGCTAGAAAAGTAGCCCAATTTATGATGTCATTGTTTAAATATGATACTATAAGTTGAAATGACTAACTATAGAACATTATTCATTCTCCAAAAATTGAGTACTCTTGTCAAGTAAAATTACAATCATATTCTATTTGAACTCAAATAATTAAGTTATACCCTTGTCTAATTAATGTTTACTTGTTGTATGAACTTCATACTCTGAGTTTAAACAACTTGCAAAGTTACATTATCCATTCATAAAAACTTGTTTTCATTTGTTAAAGTAACAAACAATTATATATACTTTCAACTCTCATTTTAAAGTTAAACTGACATACCAATTCCCTTTTTGAGTTAATTTAACTCAAGATTTTAAGGCAGCAATTGAACTTAAAATAGCAATTTAAGTAAACTAACATTTCCAAATATTGTTCCCTGTCTCCACTAAGAAAGCCAAGTTCACCATTTTCCTAAAAATAATTACACAAAATATGCTTCCATTTCAATTATGAAACTTTTTTTTATCTTTCTCTATCAAATACAGATGAGACAAGCCTTAAATCAAGTGTAAAAGAAAACATTTGTCCAAGACAAGCAGAAGTGTTGACATTTATTGGAGGACCGAAACTGACAAATAAAAACAGAAATACCATATATATATATATATATATATATATATATATATATATATATATTAGGAGATGCTCGATATTGACTTTTTTGCCGATATTCGATATGCCGATATTGTTTAACACTTAATTTCCGATTACGATATTAACCGATATTACAAACCGATATTAAGGTGAAATTATATATCTCCTGTCAGGGACATTTTGTCTGCTTTATTGTGTTGCCCCACTGGATACATTCCATAGGCAAACAGTCTGTAGAAAATAAGAACCATTTCAACTGAAGTTATGGAAAAACTGCCATATTTATTAAAAAACTTAAACAATAGGTTGGATCATGCTCTCCCTGAGATAATCCTGACAATACCCACTATAGCTAGGACAAATTTGACTTAACAAATAAAATTAAACATTGTAGCTGTAAAAGAGCTTGGAACATGTAATGTCAACTAAAATAACAAGTAAAATATACAGCCTACTATAATTTTTCATTGTTAAATAAAATGTGAATTATCGGGCTTTTGTTATCGGAAGAGAAACCGATACCGATATGTAGAGATTTTACATTTTTATGCCAATATCGGTCCGATAATATCGGTAGGCCGATATTATCGGACATCCCTAATATGTATATGTATATGTATATGTATATATATATGTATATGTATATGTATATATATATGTATGTATATATGTA
>JBBPBX010003067.1:53796-85179 GCA_038048925.1 Garcialebias charrua | reverse complement strand
TAGGACAGTCATACGCTATAAACAATCAGACAATCAATCAGATAACAGCTCATTACTGTCCTGACAAAACACTGTCCTTAAAAACCACAAAACAGTCACACACACAAACACACACAACTTCAGTTGAACATGTTATATTTACATGTATATGTCTATCTGTACATTATATGTATATGCATATATATACATGTATATGTTTATGCATATATACATGTATATGTTTATGCATATATACATCTATATGTTTATGCATATGTACATATATGCATATTCTTGTATATATACATATATGCATTTACATGTTTAAATGCATTTGCATATACAGTACATGTATATATGCACTTACATATACATGTATATATGCACTTACACATACATGTAAATAGGCACTTACATATACGTGTAATAGGCATGTAAATATAACATGTTCAACTCAAATTGTGTGTGTTTGTGTGTGTGACTGTTTTGTGGTTTCTAAGGACAGTGTTTTGTCAGGACAGTAATGAGCTGTTATCTGATTGTCTGATTACTGTATAGCGTATTGCTGTCCTGACAAAACACTGTCCTTAAAAACCACAAAACAGTCACACACACAAACACACACAACTTCAGTTGAACATGTTATATTTACATGTATATGTCTATCTGTACATTATATGTATATGCATATATATACATGTATATGTTTATGCATATATACATCTATATGTTTATGCATATGTACATATATGCATATTCTTGTATATATACATATATGCATTTACATGTTTAAATGCATTTGCATATACAGTACATGTATATATGCACTTACATATACATGTATATATGCACTTACACATACATGTAAATAGGCACTTACATATACGTGTAATAGGCATGTAAATATAACATGTTCAACTCAAATTGTGTGTGTTTGTGTGTGTGACTGTTTTGTGGTTTCTAAGGACAGTGTTTTGTCAGGACAGTAATGAGCTGTTATCTGATTGTCTGATTATAGCGTATTGCTGTCCTAACAAACCACTGTCCATTAAAACCACAAAACAGTCACACACACAAACACACACAATTTTAGTAGAACATGTTATATTTACATGTATATGTCTATCTGATATGCATATATACATTTATATGCATATATGTATATACACTGTACAGTACATGAATATGCATTTATGATATGCTTATATACATGTATATATGTATATTTGTGTGTATGTATATGACATAGATATCAATTATATAAATAATGCAGGGATTGTTAAGTATGACTTCAATATTATTAGTCACAGTTTTTTAATTTATAGTTTTCTTTCATTCAGCTAATTTTAATTTCATCTTAGTCCACCTATCATGAGAGGAGTTTTGTAAATACTCTGTCCATTTATCTTTCCTTTATGTGAGATGGATACTTGGGCCAAAAACAAACAATCATGTAATGTTTATTGGTTTACATGTGACAGCAGCTATCATCAAAATGTAGAATTTCCTCTAAATATAAGTATAAATGATCTCTTACAGATGTCATGTGAACACGTCCAGAGTCAGGAGATCGCAGGTAGCCAGAAGCACGATCAACTTCCTTTAAACACGAATACCAAGGTACATTTTAGTTCTTGTGTTCCTAAACAGAATTACTTGCTACGTGTGGTTTCATCAACCTTAATGTTCAATTAGGTGTGTATAGGAGTGTACTATGGTTTTTATGGACAGTTGTTTGTTTGGACAGTCAGACGCTATAAACAATCAGACAATCAATCAGATAACAGCTCATTACTGTCCTGACAAAACACTGTCCTTAAAAACCACAAAACAGTCACACACACAAACACACACAACTTCAGTTGAACATGTTATATTTACATGTATATGTCTATCTGTACATTATATGTATATGCATATATATACATGTATATGTTTATGCATATATACATCTATATGTTTATGCATATGTACATATATGCATATTCTTGTATATATACATATATGCATTTACATGTTTAAATGCATTTGCATATACAGTACATGTATATATGCACTTACATATACATGTATATATGCACTTACACATACATGTAAATAGGCACTTACATATACGTGTAATAGGCATGTAAATATAACATGTTCAACTCAAATTGTGTGTGTTTGTGTGTGTGACTGTTTTGTGGTTTCTAAGGACAGTGTTTTGTCAGGACAGTAATGAGCTGTTATCTGATTGTCTGATTACTGTATAGCGTATTGCTGTCCTGACAAAACACTGTCCTTAAAAACCACAAAACAGTCACACACACAAACACACACAACTTCAGTTGAACATGTTATATTTACATGTATATGTCTATCTGTACATTATATGTATATGCATATATATACATGTATATGTTTATGCATATATACATCTATATGTTTATGCATATGTACATATATGCATATTCTTGTATATATACATATATGCATTTACATGTTTAAATGCATTTGCATATACAGTACATGTATATATGCACTTAAATATACATGTATATATGCACTTACACATACATGTAAATAGGCACTTACATATACGTGTAATAGGCATGTAAATATAACATGTTCAACTCAAATTGTGTGTGTTTGTGTGTGTGACTGTTTTGTGGTTTCTAGTTTGTTCCTGTTTATTCAGTCTTGTCTTGTCACCCAACGTTAGGTTCCTGCTTGCAACAGTCTTGTTTCCATGTGCGTCACCGGCCTACTGTTTGCATGAATTTGGGTCCATCCATAACCAGCAACTATACTGGATTTTTATTTTTTTTTCAAAGGCCGTCATATTGTTTGTTGTCCCTTTTACGTCCTTTTCTTACTTTAAAGGCCTTGGGGACTTCTGCAACAACCAGCCAACATTAAAACAATAACAATGTCAATCAGCTCAATGAATAAAGCCAGCCTAATTTGACTTGTTTGAAAATGATGCCAAGGAAAAGAAACAATGTCAATCAGCTCAATGAATAAAGCCAGCCTAATTTGACTTGTTTGAAAATGATGCCAAGGAAAAGAAACCATTAAGTAATCCTGAATGCACCATAACCCTGCAAACACTGCAGTTTATTGTAGTGACTAAACATAATGCCAAAACTACAGTACAGTCATGAGTTGTTCAGATAGAGAGCTCCAAGGAACATGATGTAAGAGGAGGATTTAGAGCACCAGTGAATGCATTCCTGCAGAAAAGGACAGTTTGGAAATAAAGGGTTTGATAAACGAGGTGTAATTTTAGCAAAACCCTGCATCTGGGGCTCCTTAGAGAGCTCCCTTGTCTTGTAGTAATTTATGGAGCCTGAGGTCTGCCCTAGCTTTTCACAGAATCGTCTTCGTCAGTAGTAAACCACAGGATAAGGTCCATTTTCTCACCATGAATAACTCTCTGTGTTGTGATAAAGTTCAGTGGTGGAGTGTGCGCGCTGTTGTTCTTTATTTTAGCCAGTTGGTGAACGTTTAATCATGGCAGTAAATGTGTTCACACCATCAGTTCTTATCCTCTTGCTAGTGTTTTAACTTCAACCATGAACACATAATGTTTTTTCCCAAATACAGTATTTTCAATATTTTAAAGATTGTTGTGCAAGACATGCCCTTTAAAAAAGGATGAGGTGTATCTATTTCGACATGTCATTGCCCTGTTGATTTTGCTCCTAAAGATATGCATTTAGGGCAGGGGAATATGTGACATTTCTGGGCTGCTGCCGGATACCCTTCTCCACATAATCTTTGTTTGTTGTAACTGCCTGCTCTGTGCATAATCTATAGTCTTTCAGACCTTTGGGTAAACCAGCTCAGCTGTGAGAAAGGTTACAAAGTCTGCCCCTCGGTAACAACAGCAGGTGGTTTATACAGATGTATGTATTTCACCCCCAAGGCTAAGGCGGTTACAGGACTCATAACAATATTAGTTTAAAAGCCCTTACTGCCACTGCGACATGGTGGAACATGTTCAACCGACAGGTGGTGAGAACGCTGAGTGCCGTCTAAATCTGTCACAATGAAAGAACTGTGTCGCCGTGCTGCTGGTGTTGTGGTGTGACAATCACAGATATGAGGGTGGATCTGGCTGGGGGCCTGGCCATGCTAGCGTTACATGAGCCCAGATTGAGTTAAGTGTGGAGGCGAAGTTATGTGATGCTCTCGCGGGCTAAGGCCCCGTCTCCCCCATCTGTGGTTGCAGCCGGTTTGTCTAGTGGCTTGGCAGAGGTGTGCATGCAAAGCAGAGGATGTTGAGCAATTTGCAAAAATAAATTAATTAATGTTTCACAGAAACACGGAGACAGTGATGGGCGGACAGAATTGTGGAAGGAAAGCAATAGGGTGAGTCAGATGGCATCAGATGGCGTCAAAGCAATCAACAACCAAAGCCTGGATCTTTAACAGTCAGAGGGAAGACTGTGATGCCATCTGGGCAGTTTGAATACATTTGTGGAAAATAATCATGTAATTCAAGTATTTGAGCCTTGAACACTTTCCCTGTGATGCATTTAAACAGTGGGTCATCAGCAAAAAGTGAGTAATGACCTTGTGATGTCATGCTCACTGCATTCAACATTTTCATTCATGCGTAAAATAAAAGCCTGGAGCAACCAACAAGACAAGTTTCATAAACTTAAACCTCTGTTGGTACCTGCATAGTTTTATTTTCAAGCAACAATAACTAGTAAATATTACATTAAATTTGTCAATCAGATGGTTGTGTGAAGGACAACGATGATGTTGTGAAGAAGAGTAAAATCAAAGCAGAAGACCAAATGGTGAAAGCTGAGGAACAAAGAACTTCCAGATGACTGGGCTACTACAGCAACATTTATTAGAGAGACAGGTAGGAAGGTACTTGGTGTGTCATCTGGATGGAGAAAAGATAATGAGGAAACCTCGTGGTGGAATACAGTAGTGAAGTGAAGGAAGCTATTCAAAGAATAAGGTAAAGTTACCCAAGAAGAAATATGACAGTGAAAGGACTGAGGAGAAAAGAGATGAATATAAGGAGATGCAATGTAGAGCAAAGCGTGAGGTGGCAAAGACAAGCAGAAGGTGCATGATTGAGTTGTATGGGAGGCTGGACACTAAACAGGGTGAGAAGGAATTATACCAATTGGCAAGACAGAGGGATAAGGCTGGAAAGGATGTGCAGCAGGTTAGGCTTGTTAAAGCGGTAATGTTCTAACAAGTGAGGAGACTGTGACGGGAAGATGGAAGTAGTATTTTGAGGAGCTAATGAATGAAGATAATGAAAGGGAAAGAAAAGTAGAGGTCATAGAAACTGTGGACCAGGAAGTGGGAAAGATTAATGTGGGTGAAGTTCAAAAAGCTCTGAAAAGAATGAAGAAGGGGAAGGCAGTAGGACCTGATGACATACCAGTGGAGGTTTGGAAATGTCTTGGAGAGATGGAAGTGAGGTTTTTGACTCAAATATTTAAAGACATATTTGACAGTGAGAAAATGCCTGAGGAATGGAGAAGAAGTGTTCTGGTGTCCATTTTTACAAACAAGGGTAATGTACAGAGTTGTAGCAACTACAGAGGAATTAAGTTGGGGTCACACAACGATGACCTGGGAGAGAGTTGTAGAAGCCAGACTTAAGAAAGAGCATCACAGAGATACCATCTTTGCTTTGAGAATGTTGATAGAGAAGGACAAAGAGGGTCAGAAAGAACCCCATTGTGTCTTTGAATTAGGAAAAAGCATATGACAGGGTGCCGAGAAAGGAGGTGTGGTATTGCATGAGGAACTCTGGAATGGTAGAGAAGTATGTTAGACGGGTACAGGACATGTATGAGGACAGCAGGACAGTGGTGAGATGTTCTGTAGGAGTGACAAATAGCTTCAAGGTGGAGGTGGGATTGTGGTGGAGAAAAATACTCTCGCTTACATTGTTTATTCAAAAAGAACCACACTCGATGGCAGGAGAAGATTTTTAACCAAAACTTTGCTTGCAAGGTCAGATTTTCAGGACAGGTCACATGAATATACATAAAATGTACACACATGAAGACCAGTCATGAGAATCTGCCTCAAGCTTCCCCCTCCACTTGCTTTTATATCCTTATCAATTCAGCCAAGTTCACAGAGCCCAGGAGGTGTTCTTGGCTGTGGATGTGCTGGTGAAGATTCTCAGTCGTCCAGGACATGATAAAATCAAAAAGGCGTTCAATACAAGATCAACTGGACTTTATTTGTTGCAAAAGACGTTTAGACCCCTATCCAGGGGGCTTTTTCAATTCACTGAAACCAAAAATGTGAGCTTGTGGAGTTATAACAGTCTAAAGAAATCACGCACCATCATATGTAAATTGCAAGCTGAGGTAACACATACATGTAAATTGACAGATCACACCTTAACAGTAGGGGGTTCCCTTGAAGTCTCTGGCAGAAAACACACAACTGTATGTAGATTGACAAAAAACACCTCACAAACCAACAACAGAGGTTTCTCAAACAACTTTGTTAGTCTAATTCACAGACAAGACACCTCTGCTCCCATCCGGTGTAAAACGTCTGGGAATCAACCCCAAAACTGAGTTATAAGTCTTGGAAAGTTGAAATCTCAGACCTCCTCCTCTGTTAAGAGAAGGTTTTTCTCTCTTAACATAAACAGCTTCCTTCACACCCCTCTCAAACCATCTGTGCTCTCTGTCCAAAATTTGCACATTTTGGTCATCAAAAGAGTGACCCTTGTCCGTGAGGTGGAGGTGAACAGCTGAGTTTTGTCCAGAGGAGGTTGCTCTCCTGTGTTGGGACATTCTTTTGTGGATGGGTTGCTTAGTTTCTCCAATGTAGTGGTCTGGGCAGTCCTTGCTGCACTGGACTGCGTAAACCACACCACTCTGTTTGTGTGTGGGGGTTCTGTCCTTATGGTGGACCAGCCTCTGTCTGAGAGTCCTGCTGGGTTTGAAGTGTACTGGGATGTTGTGTTTGTTGAAAATCCTTCTGAAATTCTCTGAGACTCCAGCAACATAAGGAATGACAATGTTTTTTCGTCTGTTAGTCTTTCTCTGTTCCTATTAGCAGATTTCCTTGCTGACTTGACAAAAGCCCAGTTGGGATATCCACATGTTTGCAGAGATTTGTTGATGTGTTTCTGTTCCTTTTTCTTCCCTTCTGTCCTTGTGGGGATGTGTTCTGCCCGATGCTGTAAGGTTCTGATGACAGAAAGTTTGTGCTCCAGTGGATGGTGAGAGTCAAACAGGAGATATTGGTCTGTGTGGGTTGGTTTTCTGTAAACTTCAATGTTGAGATAGAGGTCGAATAGGGGTGGATAGGGGTGGACCCCCTGGATAGGGGTCAAAACGTCTTTTGCAACAAATAAAGTCCAGTTGATCTTGTATTGAACGCCTTTTTGATTTTGGCTGTAGATGCTTGCTGCAGCCTCACCCAGCTCTCTCTGCTATCCCAAAAACATGGTTCATGGGCAGAGATAAGCTTCTCATCCACAGTAATAAAAACATCCATAACCTTTGACCAAACATTATCTGACAGATTGGATTGAGGATCAGTTCTGTGCCTGTTCTTGTTTGCTCTGGTGATGGACCGACTAACAGACGAGGTCAGGCAGGAATCCCCATGGACTATGATGTTTGCAGATGACACTGTGATCTGTGGTGAGAACAGTGAACAGGTGGAAGATAACTTAGAGAGGTGGAGGTATGCACTTTAAACAAAAGGAATGAAAGTTAGCCATAGTAAGACAGAGTACTGTACTGTACATGCATGTGAATGAAAAGGAGACAGGTGGAACAGTGAGGCTACAAGAAGCAGAGATCACAAAGGTACAGGACTTCAAGTACCCAGGATTCACTGTCCATAAAAATTGGAAATGTGGTAGAAAGGTGAAGAGAGTCCAGGTAGGAGGATGGAGTGGATGGAGAAAAGTTTCAGGAGTGATTTGCGACAAAACAGTGGCAGCAAAGGTCAAAAGAAAAGTTTACAAGACAGTTTTAAGAGCAGCTATTTTGTATGGTTGGTTTGGAGACAGTGTCATTGACAAAAAGACAGGAGAAAGAACTGGAAATGGCACAAAAGAAGATGTTGGGGTTCTCCTTAAAAGTGGCAAAGATGGATAAGATTAGGAATGAGATCATCAGAGGTACAGCACAGGCTGAACAACTGGGAGATACAGTTAGAGAGACCAGACTGAGATGGTTTGGACATGTCCAGAGGAGGGACAGTGGGTATATTGGTAGAAAGATGCTAGAAATACAGCTGCAAGGAAGAAGACAAAGAGGTAGAACAAGGAGGAGGTATATGAATGCAGTTAGTGAAGACATGGAAGACACGTCTTTATCAAAGCAAAGGAAGGGTCTCAGCCAAAAATGATAAAAGAGCTGACGGATCTGGATGAATTCAAGAGATGAAAAATTACAAATGGATAAAACATACAGTGAGATGAACAAATACATTAAAACATGACAACAAACGAAGACTCAGAACCTAAAATATATAATGTTGAAAATATGATTGATGCAAATTTTTTCCCTATAATAAAAGATAGCGAATATTATAATGAAGAGCAGTTTAATGACATCAATATATCAAATGGAGTTCTCTCTATTATTCACTTTAATAGCAGAAGTATAAATGCAAATATATCAAAAATAACAGATTACTTAAAACAGTTAAATAGAACTTTTACAATAATAGCGCTGTCAGAGACATGGCTCAATGATGATAACACAAGTAATATTCACATCGATGGGTATGAATTATATCATATGAACAGAAATAATAAAAGAGGTGGTGGAGTCGCTCTGTTTGTCAATAATGAAATAATATGTAAATTAAATAATGAAATGTCAATAACAGTGGATAACATTATGGAAATGATAACGATAGAAATAATAAACAAAAATGATAAAAACATAATAATAAGTTGTGTTTATAGATCACCAGGAGCAAATATAGAAATATTCACGGATAAAATCTTGGAGCAAATGGAGAAGAGTTTTAATAAAAATGTTTTTTTGTGTGGAGACTTTAACATTGATATGGGAAATAAAACAGATTCAAATAACATAAGCACATTTATAAACTCAATGTACAGTTTAAATATGTATCCAGTGATATCAAAGCCAACAAGAATTACAACTCATAGTGCCACAATAATTGATAATATTTTCACAAATATAACAAATGGGGACGTGATAAGTGGTATCTTAACGACCGATCTAAGTGATCATTTACCAGTTTTCACAATCTATAAAAATGATCAAAGCATCACAAAAGCAGTCGCAATGAAGAAAAAGATCATAAACACGTCAAAAAAAGTTTTAGAAAAACTGAAAGAGGATCTAAATAAACAAGACTGGAAGAATGTGTATGTCAATGATGCGAATAGAGCATATGATGAGTTTATGAATATACTGGAAGCTCTGTACGAAAAAAACTGTGTGCAAACAAATTACACAAAGAGAAATACGATTGATCAACCATGGATGACAAAAGGGTTGAGAAATGCTTGTAAAAAAAAGAATTATTTGTATTCATGTTTCTTGAAATTGCGAAGTCAGAGCGCTGAAGAAAAATATAAAAAGTATAAAAATAAATTAGTGGGGATTATAAGGAAACATAAGAAAGAATATTATAGTAAATTGTTAGACAAAAGTAATGGTGATATGAAAGCAACATGGCGAGTAATGAATAGTGTCCTGAAGAATCATAAAGCAAAAACTGGTATTTCAAAATATTTTGTAAAAGACGACGATGAAATTCATGATGAAAATGAAATTGTAAATGAATTTAATCAATATTTTGTGAATGTTGGATCAAGCCTTGCAGCTAAGATACCTAAAGTAGATAAAAATGTGACCCACTCAATTACAGGTTGTGCAAATAGTATTTTTCTAAATGGAACTAACAAAGAGGAAATAATGAATGTAGTAAAACATCTTACAGACAAAAGATCGAAAGACTGGGTGGACATGGATATGATGTTTGTGAAGGACATAATGAGCCATGTTATTGAGCCGTTCACTTACATATGTAACTTATCATTTTCAACAGGAATATTTCCAGATAATATGAAAGTAGCTAAGGTCGTTCCTCTTTTTAAAAATGGTGATAAATGTGTATTCAACAATTATAGACCTATATCCTTATTACCACAGTTTTCAAAAATTCTTGAAAAACTATTTGTAAACAGACTAGACCAATTTTTAGATAAACAAAATATTCTAAGCAATAGTCAGTATGGATTTAGAGCAAAAAACTCTACATCAATGGCTCTCATGGAATTAATGGAACAAATAACTACTGCTGTCGATCAAAAACAATATTGTATCAGTATTTTTGTTGATTTAAAAAAAGCATTCGATACTATTGATCACACCATTCTCCTAGAAAAGCTAAGCAAATATGGTATTAGAGGACCAGCATTACAGTGGGTATCTAGCTACTTAAAAGATAGGAAACAATTTGTACAAATAAATGATGTAAGATCTGACCTCTGTAATATCACATGTGGAGTTCCCCAAGGCTCTGTACTTGGACCTAAGCTTTTTATTTTATATGTGAATGACTTAGTAAATGTGTCAGGACTCCTTAAATGTGTACTTTTTGCTGATGATACCACTTTTTTCTGTTTAGGTGAAGATATTGAACAAATGTTGGAATTGATAAAGACAGAATTTGTCAAGATACAAACTTGGTTTAAAATAAATAAATTATCATTAAATCTAGAGAAAACTAATTACATGTTATTCGGTAATAGAAAGAAAACTGTCGATGTTCCACTCAAAATTGAGGATGTTGAGATTTGTAGAGTGAATGAGGTGAAGTTTTTGGGTGTTATCATTGATGACAAACTGACATGGAAACAACACATAAATTCTGTAAGAATAAAAATAGCTAAATCGATAGCAGTACTGTACAAAGTCAGAGACCTATTGAATGATAAAGCTCTGTATTTGTTGTATAACACAATCATTGTTCCACACTTAATCTATTGTATTGATGTTTGGGGGAATGCGTGTAAAACAATCACAAAGCCTATTTTTGTATTACAGAAAAGAGCTGTAAGAATTATCACTAGAAAGCATTACCGTCATCCATCAAGTACATTATTTTATCAACTAAAATTACTGAAGTTCCATGATTTGGTAGACTATAATATTTTATCAGTTATGTATAGAGCTCAAAATAATGCATTACCTTTAAATATCCAAATGCACTTTGTTAAAAGACAAAGTTGTTATAATCTTAAGGGAACAGAGTTGTTTGTAAAACCACAATTCAGAACCAGTTTGAAGGGACGTTCTACCTCAATTCAGGGAATTAGATTATGGAATGGCTTGGAGAATGTAGTTAAAAATGCCAAGTCAATGTTTACATTTAAAAAAATGATCAAAACAAATATGTTAAAAAAATATATGTGAAATAACGTAATGTGTATTGTATTAGTTAGAAAATTAGAAAGTGTTAGTCATTTTGTACTGTATTAGTATTAGTTAGAAAACTAAAAAGAATTAGTCATTTTGTACTGTTGGTTGAAGAATATTATTGTTTAACCTGATTGTTGGAAAAAGTTGGTTGAAGATTATTATTGTTTACATGGTTTGACTACTGTTGTTTAATCTGATTGTTGGAGATAAGGGGCAGATATAATAAGATTTATTCTTCTTTCTGCCACCTTTCATTTTTTTACATTTTGTACACTATCATTATGAGATTGCCTTGTATTGTTTCTTTTGTAAAAAAATGAACAAATTTAATAAACATAAACATAAACAAACATGGAGGTAGAGGTGGTCCTCGACTTACGACGGAGATCCATTCCTACGCGGCGGCGTAAACTGAATTTCTACGTAAGTCGGAACATAGGTACTGCACCTTATACGTACAGTACTGTATTTTACCAAGCACTTAGCCTATCCTAACACAGTACCCTACATAATTATCAAAAAACACATACATTTGGGAGCCATAATGAAGGGAAAAAATAGTTAATTTCCTACTGGTATGCTGGTGAAGCAGTTTCCTCCATCCCTCCTCTGTACAGTATTCTCCATTCGTTTACGGCGTAAAACCGCCATCCAGCTGTCCAGCTCGGTCAAAGTCAAAGTCAAAGTCAACTTTATTGTCAGAACTGCAATATGTACAGGACATACACAGGATTGAAATTGCGTTTCTCTCAGTCCCTCGGTGCAACAGTAACCATCTAAACACTAAACACTAAAACATTTAATAAACATAAGCATAAAATAGTAAAAGTGTAACACTGTCCTGAGTTTTTTCATAGTAGTATAAAAGTATGAAAATTTACACCAACACTGAAACACCAAACACCCCTAAAACACCAAACACCCAATGAACATAAGCATAAAATGAAATAATAAAAGTGTAATACTGTCCTGAGTTTTTTCATAGTAGTATAAAAAGTATAAAAAGTATATCTATAAAATAAACTGAAGGTTCTAGCATTGACATTTGCAAAGAGTGGCACAGCAGCATATGAGTTAATGTACACAGTATATGTATGAGGTAGTTGATGTTGGTATAGAGGCAAAGTGGCATATGCAGTAAGGCACATAAGGCACATTTGGCATCCTTAGATAAGGCTAGTCAGAGAATACTGTATATGTATCAGCAGTAGTGTAGATATAAAAGTAGTGTAAATGTAAACAGTAGTAATAAATGTAAAACAGTAGTAATAAATGTAAACCGTATTAATAAATGTAAACAGTGAATGTAAACAGTAGTATGACTATAGGCAGTAATGTAATACAAACATTAGTGCAAATATGAGAAGTAGTGCAAACTGAATGAGCACATGACCGAGAGTTTAGTGAATAACCCGTTTGATGACACAGGGTCCAGTGTTAAAAACTTTGTGTTGAGTGGTAATGTGTGAGAAAGTTTTTTGTGTTAAGGCAGTTCAAATGGGAGGGGAGGCAGAGCAGGCAGAGTGTTTAGCATTCTGACTGCCTGATGAACAGAGCTGTCTCTCAGTCTGCTGGTACGAGCCTGGAGACTCCTCAGTCTCCTCCCTGATGGCAGCAGTCTAAAGCGGCTGTGTAGTGGGTGTGTGGGATCACCTGCCATGCAGAGGGCTTTCCGAGTGAGGCGTTTGCTGTGTAAGTCCTGCAGTGAGGGCAAGGAGGTGCCGACAATCTTCTCAGCTGCTCTCACGATGCGCTGGAGGCTCTTGCGGCATGATGCAGTACATGCACCAAACCACACCGTGATGCAGCTGGTCAGGACACTTTCTATGGCACCCCTGTAGAAGGTGCACATGATGGGGGTTGAAGCTCCAGCCCTTTTCAGCTTGCGGAGAAAGTAGAGACGCTGGTGAGCCTTCTTGGCCAGTGATGCAGTGTTCCTGCTCCAGGACAGGTCCTCTGAGACGTGCACTCCCAGGAACTTGGTGCTGTCCACTCTCTCCACTGCGGTGCTGTTGATGGTCAGAGGGGCATGTTGTGCATCCCTCTTCCTGAAGTCCACAACAATCTCCTTTGTCTTCTCCACGTTGAGAGTGAGATTGTTGTGTCCGCACCACAAGGCCAAGCGGCTCACCTCGTTCCTGTAGTCCGTCTCATCGTTGTTGCTGATGAGACCTACCACTGTTGTGTCGTCCGCAAACTTGATGAAGTGGTTGGAGCTGTACGATGGTGTGCAGTCGTGTGTTAGCAGGGTGAATAGAAGGGGGCTCAGCACACATCCTTGTGGGGCCCCTGTGTTCAATGTGATGGTGCTAGATGTGTTACTCCCGATCCGTACTGTCTGTGGTCTCCCGGTCAGGAAGTCTAGCAGCCAGTTACACATTGAGGTGTTCAGCCCCAGACTGTCCAGTTTATGGATGAGCTGTTGGGGGATGATGGTGTTGAATGCCGAGCTGAAGTCGATGAACAGCATTCTAACATAAGAGTCCTTCGTGTCCAGATGTGTGAGAGCTGTGTGGAGGGCAGAGGAGATGGCATCGTCGGTTGAGCGATTAGGTCGGTATGCAAATTGGAAGGGATCCAGGGAGGCAGGGAGGACAGATGTGATGCTTTTCATGACTAGCCGTTCAAAGCACTTCATCAGGATGGGGGTGAGTGCTACTGGGCGATAGTCATTGAGGCATGCGGGCGTTGCCTTCTTTGGGACAGGGATGATGGTGGTGGCTTTGAAACAGGTGGGGACGATGGCCTGGCTCAGTGAGATGTTAAAGATGTCCGTGAAGACCGCTGCGAGTTCCCCTGCACAGTCCTTCAGCACACGACCAGGTATGTTGTCAGGACCAGAGGCCTTCCGGGCGTTAATCTTGATGAATGATCGCCTTACGCTGTCTGAGGACAGCGCCAGCACCTGGCCATCAGGAGAGGGGGGGAGTTTATGTGCAGGTGTGCTGTTACTTGCCTCAAACCGAGCAAAGAACTCATTCAGTTCATTCAGCGTAGAGGTTGAGCTGTCACAGGTCTGGGGGGGTGGTTTGTAGTTTGTGATGGTCTGTATTCCCTGCCACAGACTGCGTGTATCCTTGCTGTCCTTGAAACGGTGAGCTATTTTCCTGGAATACTGCTTCTTGGCCTTTCTGATGCCCCGGGCCAGGTTCTTTCTGGCTGCCCTCAGGCCCACCTGATCTCCCGCTTTGAAGGCAGCATTCCTGGCTCTCAGGAGCACTTTGAGATTTTCATTAATGAAAAGTGCGTTATAAATTGAATTAATTATTATTATTATTAGGAGTCTGTAAACCTCAGCTGTCAGCCATGGCTTCTGATTAGCCCGAACAGTGATGGTCTTGAGGTTAGTTACATCATCAATGCACTTGGTGATGTATGAACATACAGTGTCTGAGTACTCCTGGAGACATAAGTTGTTGTTTGTGGTAGCAGCTTCTTTGAACATACCCCAATCTGTGGTGTCAAAACAGTCCTGGAGTGCCTCTGAAGACCCCTCTGGCCACACTCGTATCTGCTTGCGGACTGGTTTTGTGACTTTCACCAGTGGCCTGTATGCTGGCTTTAGCATAACACAGATATGGTCAGAAGCACCAATGTGGGGGAGGGGGAGGGCTCTGTAGGCATTTTTCATGGTGGTGTAAACTTGGTCCAGTGTATTGTTTCCTCTTGTTGCAAAGTTTATGTTTTTGTATGTTTTTGGTAATACACTCTTTAAATCTGCTTGGTTGAAATCACCAGCTATGAGGAGAAATGCATCAGGGTGGGCTGTTTGCTGCTCACTGATGTGCAGATATAGTTCATTCAGCGCCTCACCTCTAACTTTGCTGTTGGAGCTTGGAGGAATATATACAGCAACAATCATAACAGCTGTAAATTCCTTCGGTAAATAAAACGGTCTGCATTTAATAGTCATAAACTCCACTAAAGGTGAGCAATGTTTGTAAACCACAGCAGCATCCAGACACCATGCTTTGTTGATGTAAACACAGAGCCCCCCTCCGCGTCTCTTACCTCCCTCGAGGGTTCGGTCCGCTCTGTAGCATGTTAGCTGCCCTAGCTGAACAGCATGGTCCGGAACGTTGTTGTTGAGCCACGTTTCCGTGAATACAAACACACAGCAGTCTCTCACAGTCTTTTGTGTCGTTCGTAGCAGGCGTATATAATCCAGTTTATTGTCCAAGGAGCGCACGTTAGCCAAAACCATGGATGGGATCGCCGGTTTGTGTGGGCTAGCTGCTAGCCTAGCTCCGATACCTCCGCGCTTACCCCGCTTCTGCTTCCTGTCGCGCCGCTTGTCGCGTTTCCAATGCGGGCGCGATGGAGGGAGGCTCGGTGCTGGCTCCCAGAGCAGGTCGCAGTCACTCCGCTTGTTGCGCTTCCACTGTGGGCGCGATGAAGCGAGGCTCGGTGCTGGCTTCCAGAGCAGGCCACAGTTCCGTAGCTTCTCCTGGAGCTCGCTGTTTATTCCCAAATGAGCGGTTTTTCCAACATCAATCAGGAACTAACGGCTGTACTTGTGTTCTTGAACACACGTAGACATGACGGAGACGTGACGGCACATTGCGGCATGCAGGACAAAGACAAAAACACTGTGTTCTCGGGAGAGAGAGAAGTTGCAGCGAGTGCTCGCGCCGCCATCTTGGTCCATCCTCTATATTCGTTTACGACGTAAAACCACAATCACAGTAGGGATGCACCGATCCACATTTCTCACTTCCGATCCGATACCGATACTTATTAACTCATTATCGACCGATACCGATACTTTCCCGATCCGATACTGTTCAGGTATTTGACTCTGTATAATGAAACTTTTGCACCCAAACTATTCATTTTAACATTGTGTGAGATAAACCCAATGAAGACACTCTTAAGCCTTACAATAGGGAACCCCCTTATTGTAAGGCTTAAGAGTGTCTTCATTGGGTTTATCTCACACAATGTTAAAAAGGGCAGTCACAGATTGTGATTGAACACAAGTGCTCTTTGAAGCTGGATCGGAAAAGTATCGGCAGGTTTGATCCGATACCCGATACTTAAATAATGCTGGTATTGGATACCGATACCGATACTGGATCGGATCTGCCCCATCCCTAATTCACAGTACAGTTTTGTTTTTTGAATGTCCAGAGGACCAGACTTAGCTTTTTTAGAGAGTACAGTGCACTATTCCTCCGCCACTACATTTACGCCGTAAAATTGGAAACCGGAAACTGCATAACTTGGCTTTTCAAAATACATTTTCAAAATATATATACAGTATATATATATTTTTAAAAGGGAGATGCGTTGTAACCGCGAAACGTCGTAAGTCGAGATCGTTGTAAGTCGAGGACTACTTGTAGTTGGAGTGAGGACAGAGGAGGCAGAGAACAGAGTGAGGTGGAGGAGGATGACTCAAATCCTGAAGAGGAATCAACTGAAATAATAAGAAGAATGAACTTATCAATATGCATTAACCAGATAAAATGTACATGGTTGTTTAACATTAACTGTGTTAATCTATAGTGTCATGTCTAATAAAAGTTGCATTTGATGATTTAATTACTGTTTGGAAACATCTAACCTTAGAACTGGCTTTTGATTAACACATAGACAGGACTTCAGTTTTGTTTCCCTGACATCAGATGGACAGTGCTGCCAAATATGACTCGATGAGTAGAGAGCATCCCCAGGCAAAATGCCATAACCACCAGGGCATGCAAGAAGAACAACACCTCTGGAATGTCAAACACATAAAATGCTCTAAAATGAACTGTTCTCAGGCATAAAACGCATGGAGAAAATTGATGGAACCAATGTGCAAGCAGTGAAAATAACTCGATTGGGTTCTTTCATAGCACTTCACAATAATCAGTCACTTTAAAAAAAAAAGAAATTTGGAATAAAAGCTCTTTCTGAAGAAAAAGTACAGAGCAAACTCATGGGAATATTTGTGCACATGATCTGAAATGTGATAATTTTAAAATGTTGACAAGAAAACAGGACACACTGTAAAAAAGATGCATTGCAAGTTTAAACATATAAACTTCAACATGAGAATTGGAGACTAAAATAAGTGAGAAATATAAGAAGGTATATTTATGAGATATCTCCAGGCTTGAGAAGCTCATTCGTCTTTGTCACAAACAGTCCTATTTATATAATAGTCTTCGGTGTAGGTACACTGTCAATCTGCAGAGCACACATGAGTCATACAAACGAGTTAAACATAGAAACCCACAACAGAACTCTAGGCAGGAAGAAACAATAAAGATGAATGGGCTCAGTGAAAGCATGCTGTGAAAAACAAATTATTCATGAATAAAAGTGAATAAACTGCTTTAATACTGGAAGTAATTGACAATTATTAGATTATTTGGTGGCTTGGCAGAACCTCCATCAATCCATTTTTTTCCGCTTATCCGGAGTCGGGTCGCGGGGGTAGCAGCCTAAGTAGGGAGGCCCAGACTTCCCTCTCCCCAGCCACTTGGAGCAGCTCCTCTGGGGGAATCCCAAGGCGTTCCCAGGCCAGCCGAGAAACATAGTCCCTCCAGCGTGTCCTGGGTCTTCCTCTGGGTCTCCTCCCGGTGGGACATGCCCGGAACACCTCACCAGGGAGGCGTCCAGGAGGCATCCTAACCAGATGCCCGAGCCACCTCAACTGGCTCCTCTCGATGTGGAGAAGCAGCGGCTCTACTCCGAGTCCCTCCCGGATGACTGAGCTTCTCACCCTATCTCTAAGGGAGAGTCCAGACACCCTGCGGAGAAAACTCATTTCAGCCGCTTGTATCCGAGATCTCGTTCTTTCGGTCATAACCCAGAGCTCATGACCATAGATGAGGGTGGGAACGTAGATCGATCGGTAAATTGAGAGCTTTGCCTTTTGACTCAGCTCTCTCTTCACCACGACAGACCGGTACAGCACCCGCTTCACTGCGGACGCTGCACCTATCCGCCTATCGATCTCACGCTCCAGTTTTCCCTCATTCGTGAACAAGACCCCGAGATACTTAAACTCCTCCACTTGGGGCAGGACCTCCTCCCCGACCCGGAGAAGGCATGCTACCCTTTTCCGGCTCAAGACCATGGCCTCGGATTTGGAGGAACTGATCCTCATCCCGGCCGCATCACATTCAGCTGCAAACCGCTCCAGCGAAAGCTGTAGATCACGATCTGATGAAGCCAATAGGACCACATCATCTGCAAAAAACAGAGAAGCGATTCTAAGGCCACCAAAACGGATCCTCTCAACACCTTGGCTGCGCCTAGAAATTCTGTCCATAAAAGTTATGAACAGAATCGGTGACAAAGGGCAACCTTGGCGGAGTCCAACTCTCACCGGAAACGAGCCTGACTTACTGCCAGCGATGCGGACCATGCTCTGACACCGGTCGTACAGGGACCTAACAGCCCATATCAAAGGGCCTGGTACCCCATACTCCCGGAGTACCCCCCACAGAACCCCCCGAGGGACGCGGTCGAATGCCTTCTCCAAGTCCACAAAGCACATGTAAACTGGTTGGGCAAACTCCCACGCACCCTCCAGGACCCTGCTGAGGGTGTAGAGCTGGTCTAGTGTTCCACGACCAGGACGAAAACCACACTGCTCCTCCTGAATCCGAGGTTCGACTATCCGACGGACCCTCCTCTCCAGAACCCCTGAATAGACCTTACCAGGGAGGCTTAAGAGTGTGATCCCCCTATAGTTGGAACACACCCTACGGTCCCCCTTTTTGAATAGGGGAACCACCACCCCAGTCTGCCAATCCAAGGGAACTGCCCCCGATGTCCACGCGATATTGCAGAGTCGCGTAAGCCAACACAACCCCACAACATCCAGAGCCCTAAGGAACTCAGGACGAATCTCATCCACCCCCGGAGCCCTGCCACCACGGAGCTTTTTAACCACCTTGGCGACCTCAGCACCAGAGATTGGAGAGCCCGACCCAAAATCCCCAGGCTCCGCTTCCTCAGTGGAAGACGTGCCAGTAGGATTGAGGAGGTCTTCGAAGTATTCCGCCCACCGACTCACAACATCCCGAGTTGAGGTCAACAGCACGCCATCCCCACCATAAATGGTGTTGGTCGCGTACCGCTTTCCCCCCCTGAGACGCCGGATGGTGGACCAGAATCGCCTCGAAGCCGTACGGAAGTCATTCTCCATGGCCTCTCCGAACTCCTCCCACGCCCGAGTTTTTGCCTCAGCAACCACCCGAGCCGCATGCCGCTTGGACTGCCGGTACCTATCTGCTGCTTCCGGGGTCCCACAGGCCAAAAAGGCCCAATAGGACTCCTTCTTCAGCTTGACAGCATCCCTCACCGCCGGTGTCCACCACCGGGTTCGAGGGTTGCCACCACGACAGGCACCAACAACCTTGCGGCCACAACTCCGATAAGCTGCCTCGACAATAGAGGCGCGGAACATGGCCCACTCGGGCTCAATGTCCCCCGCCTCCCTCGGAACGTGTTCAAAGCTCTCCCGGAGGTGGGAGTTAAAGCTCCGTCTTACGGGAGACTCTGCCAGACGTTCCCAGCAGACCCTCACAATACGTTTGGGTCTGCCAGGTCTGACCGGCATCCTCCCCCACCATCGGAGCCAACTCATCACCAGGTAGTGGTCAGTTGACAGCTCCGCCCCTCTCTTCACCCGAGTGTCCAAGACATGCGGCCGCAGATCAGATGAGACGACAACAAAGTCGATCATCGAAGCTGCGACCTAGGGTGTCCTGGTGCCAAGAGCACATATGGACACCCTTATGCCTGAACATGGTGTTCGTTATGGACAATCCATGACGAGCACAGAAGTCCAACAACAGAACACCACTCGGGTTCAGATCAGGGGGGCCGTTCCTCCCAACCACACCCCTCCAGGTCTCACTGTCATTGCCCACGTGAGCGTTGAAGTCCCCCAGCAGAACAAGGGAGTCCCCAGGAGGCGCACCCTCCAATACCCCCTCCAAGGACTCCAAAAAGGGTGGGTAATCTGCGCTGCCGTTTGGCGCATAGGCACAAACAACAGTCAGAGCCCGTCCCCCCACACGTAGGCGAAGGGAGGCTACCCTCTCGTTCACCGGGGTGAACCCCAACGTACAGGCACCAAGATGGGGGGCAACCAGTATGCCCACTCCTGCTCGGCGCCTCTCACCAGGGGCAACTCCAGAGTGGAAGAGTGTCCAACCCCTCTCAAGGAAACTGGTTCCAGAGCCAGAGCCATGCGTTGAGGTGAGTCCGACTATTTCTAGCCGGAACCTCTCAACCTCACACACTAGCTCAGGCTCCTTCCCCACCAGAGAGGTGACATTCCATGTCCCAATGGCCAGCTTCTGTAGCCGAGGATCAGACCGCCAGGGTCCCCGGCCTCGGCCACCACCCATTCCACAATGCACCCGATCCCTTTGGCCCCTCCCACTTTGGCAGAACCTAATATTTGAAATATTTATTGTGTTCATCACACACTCAGTGAACACATCTCAATGATTACAGTGATCCCAGAATGATCAAGTGGATTTTTAGACTTTTCCTGTTTGGTTATTTGTGACAGGAGAGCCATGGACAAATGGTAAAGAGTTACAAACTAAGGCTCATAAAATGCTAAATTATTAAGTCCTTCATTATCAATGAAGGAGTCATAATGTGATTTATAGTCTGAAGTGTTGCATGACTTTGGGGATTTGAAAGACATCTTTGGCAAAATAGAGATTTATATAACCCAACAGGATTACGAGGCAATAAAATCATATACAGTATTTGGATTGTTTGTAACAATGTTCCTGGTCTTTAGTTTTGTTTTTGGCTTTGTTGACATATTTTGTTTTATTGCTTTTGTACAATGACATATTCTTGTTGTTTTTAATGAGTTTGTCTTTTTGTTTGCTTCGGATGATGTCAGTCCATTCAATGGGCGCTATCAACAGTTATCATCCCCATATGTAGCGGTGAAACTGTCACAATCTACCTCCTAGCATGTTTAAAAGAATGTTATCAGCGTTATAATCGCTGTGAGTAGGCAGCGTGCTTCCGTAAACCCGGAAGTGTTTTTGTTCTTTTCAGCTTATGTAACCGTTTTCCTAAACCTAACCTTAAAGCTGACCCAGAGGACCAACCCTACCCCAGCTTAGCCTTGTGTTGTGCCTAAACCTAACCAAGACCCTAAAGCTAACACCAGACCCTTTACTCTAAACCTAACCACGTAGCTAAAGACGGAGCCTGCTGTCATCGCTTGCAACGGTGACAACATACCTTTAAACCTCCTAGGAGGTACAGGAGGGGCAATCTGACCGCTACGTATGGGGATGATAATGGGCAATCCGACCGCTACGTATGGTTGATGACATCCGAAGCGGGTGTCATAGTTTACATTTGACTAATTATGTATGTTAGTTATTGCTCTCTCCGTGAATACACAGTCCATTGTCAGACTATATAGCACTTTTCTATCTGATCAAGATACTCACAGTGCTTTACATTACAATCTGTTCCCTCATTTACCCATTCATACAGCACTCTACTAGATCTATACAAACACTAATCAGTGCTTTATCACATTCATACACTGATGGGACACACAGGAGGCAATGAGAGGTTCAGTGTCTTGCCCAGGGACACTTGTGACTTTTGGTGGAATGGAACCTCCAACTCTTGCATTTGAAGACGACTGCTCTAACCATTCAGTTACAGCCGCCCATGTGTCTTTCGTTTTCACTGATTTGCTTAGATTAATTATATATAAATATTTTTAATCAATATAATGTAAGAATCATTTTTTAGGATCTCCTGCTCATTAAAGTTGAAATCTTTTGAAGTGGGTTTCTGTGGAAAAGTTATAAACAGTATCTTAGCTGTTGTAGATAGCCTTTTGAATGACTTCAGTTTGGAAAACTGGAATTCAATTCTCATCAGATTAAAGAGCTATTGGTGAGTTCACGCAAAGCCAAAACCAAAAGAGCCTGCTGCCAACAAGTCTCTAATATTTCATAGTGGTTCATGTGAACTCTTTTTTCATTGACCTTCACATTGCCATTAGTTTTGCATTACATTGATATGTGCATATAATTATTTGCAAACATGAACAGCAGCAGCAACAGCTAGCTGTAGCAATTCCGGTGCAAGCTGAGGAAGCAATGTCATACAAAACTGACAGTGGTCAGGTAAATAAATTAGCATTTGTATAAACTTCTACGCTATTTTGGAAGCTGGAGTTGTTTTATGGTGGCAGGAATATACTTTGGCCCTGGCTCTGCTCGGACGAGAAAAATAAACTATTTTTCTTCAAACTGAATTGTTTTGAAAATCTGTCTTCAATAGGCGAGGTATTAACTTTTCATAACCCCTCCACAGAAAGAAGATACCTAAACAAGCCCTTAAAGTTTTGTATGCAGATTGTCCTCTGACCACTACTCACATTAACAATCAGTTCCCATTTCCAGCATTTTAAAGCAACAATCTTGGGATATGAACTAATAACTATACAACTGCATGCTCTAATAATAATGATAATAATAATAATAATAATAATAATAATAATAATAATGATGATAATAATAATAATTACTGTATGTGCTGCATGTGCATGCATGTCCACTCTGTATGCTTATGCCTGATGTGACAGACAGAGCTGCACAAGGCATGCATTACATGTGTGATACTGAGTGGAGCTAAGGACTACTGCAGAGGGAATACAGTGTTACTGCTGTAGAGGAGCACTGAGACATTCTTCTGGGAAAAGCAGATGGGCTTTTCATGTCAAAAAAATAAAATAAAAAATCATGACAATTTAACAAAGTGGACCAGATCAGACTGCTCTGAAGGTTTTATTTTTTATTTTATTATTTTTTTTTGTGTGTATCTGTGTATCTTTTAACTTTTTGATCTCTTTTATTGGAATTCCTCTATTCTTTTATTAGTGGATTCAAATGATTGGGATATGAGGAAAAAATGAATTTCATAAAATGCTATTATACGACTTGTATACGTCAAAGATAGATAAGGAAAATGTTTGTTTTACAGGAATTTCTCAAGATTTATTCTAGCACAATGTTTATTAAAAGAGAATCATGTCACGCACACACACACACACCACTTTGTGGGTGTGTATCAGGTCAAGCACCCAAATCACTGAGGCCCATGCTGACCATTATCTCTCTTTATTTAACATTTATTTAACCAGGCAAATGTCTTTTTTGACAGAAAACATGGGCCTGAAGGCAGCCCAAACATTAATATTTTTGGGTTGTGGGAGGAAACCATGAGTACCTGGAGAAAACCTACACAAACACAAGGAGAACGTGCAAACTCCACACGTTTCACAGGGTTTGAACCCAGTAAAGATATAATAGAGTGCTGTATGAATGGGTAAATGAGGGCGCAGATTGTGGTGTAAAGCACTTTGAGTATCTTGATAAAATAGAAAGGTGCTATATACTGTAAGTACAGTCCTTCTTGCTCTGAGGCGACAGTTTTTACCACTAAGCCATTGTGCTGCAATAAAGGAAAGCTGCATGTGGTTATCAATAATACTTTAAAAATTGGTCCATATACATCAGTGACATGAGGAAGACATGGCACCATGTGTACAAATGCTCCTGGGAAACTTCAGTTCCTGCCATTCAACCAATGCAGGCATGTTCCTGTTTTTAGTTTTCTACACTGCCTTATAATCAAGCTGTTTTTTCCCACTACTTTTTTCCTGTTTTCCCTTTCCTTTCGTTGCCATTTTCTTTTAATTTGTAAAAAAATAATAATAATCTGTATGCCTTTTTTTATGATTGTCTATTGTTGTCATTGTTATCCACTCTTGTTATCACTTTTTGTATCAGGTCTCTCTTGTAAATGAGTCCCTGAGGCTCAATGGGATTAACCTGTTTAAAATAAAGGTTGAATGAATGAAAAAGTGGACGGTACACTGATAAGTAACTAAACATGCTTTCATAGACATAATGTCCACTGATGGCTGTGACCTCCTTTCAGTTGAATAATTCCATCCATCCATTCCGCTTGTTCTAAAGTTGGGTCGCAGGGCAGCAGCTTGAGCAGGGAGGCCCAGACATCTCTTTCCACAGCCAACTCTTGTAGCTCTTCTGGGAGGACACCAAGGTGTTCCCAGGCCAAACAAGATACTATAGTCTCTCTAGCATGTCCTGGGTCTTGCCTGGGGTCTCCTCCCAGTCGGACATGCCCGAAGCACCTACCTAGGGAGGCGCCAGGGGGCATCCTTACCAGATGCCCGAACCACCTCGACTGGTTCCTCTTGATGTGGAAGAGTAGCGGTTCTACTCCCGAGTCTCTCCCGGATAACTGAACTTCTCACCCTATCTCTAAGGGAGAGTCCAGCTACTCTGCGGAGGAAACTCATTTCAACCACCTGTATCCGCGATTCTATTCTTTCGGTCACTACCCAGAACTCGTGACCATCTGTGAGGGTAGGACCATAGACTGACCAGTAAACAGAGAGCTTTGCCTTACAGCTCAGCTCCCTCTTCACCACAACGGACCGTTACAGAGTCTGTAATACTGCAGATGCTGCACCAATCCGTCTGTCAATCTCACACTAGTCTTTCCTCACTCGTGAACAAAACCTCAAGATACATGAACTCCTCCACTTGAGGCAGAACTTCACCCTCAACCTGAAGAGAGCAATCCACCCTTTTCCAGTCGAGGATCATGGCCTCAGATTTAGAGGTGCTGATTCTCATCCCATCCGCTTCACATTCGCCTACGAACTGCTCCAGTGAGAGCTAAAGATCACGGCATGATGACACCAACAGGACCACAGCATCTGCAAAGAGCAGATATGGAATCCTGAGACCACCGAACCAGACTCCCCCCGCCCCATGGCTGCACCGAGAAATTCTATCCATAAAAGTTACAAACAGAATCTTTGACAATGGGCAGCCCTGGTGGAGTCCAACTCCCACACTGAAGGGGTCCGACTTACTACTGGCAAAGCAAACCAAACTCTCACATCGGTTGGATAGGGACTGAACAGCCCGTAACAACGGGCCCCCAGTCCTATGCTCATGGAGCACCCCCACACCCCAAGGAACACGGTCAAATGCCTTCTCCAAGTCCACAAAACACATAGACTGGATGGGCAAACTCCCATGACCCCTCAAGGACCCTAGTGAGGGTAAAAAGCTGGTGCAATGTTCCACAGCCAGGACAGAACCCACATTGTTCCTCCTGGATCTGAGCTTCGACCAATTTCAATAATAACAGTTGAAGGTTTTACTCAATACCCAGATAACAAATGACCACAAAGAGGATCTCCAAGACCAGGGAATCATTAAAAGTGTTTATTTACAAAAAGTGAAATCAATAGTTGGTTGCAACTCAACTGGGAGGGATTGGAACCCTGGAGAGCAAGGACAAGAGTTATGATGATGGTGTGGATCCTTGAGGATGAGTCAAGATATTGTTTGCCTTTTACTGCTGGAGGAAGAGTTCATCATATGGAGGGTCCAATAGTTCCAGTAGTCACGAATGATGAAGTCCCAGAAAGGTTGCATAGATCAGGAGGTCAGGTGGTGGAAGGTGAGGAACATCTGAAGGAATCACTAGGAGGCTTAAAGATGAAACAAGGGAGGTCCAAGGCACAGAAGGAACACAGCGGTCAGTGCTGAAACATGTAAGAACAAGGTTTAGCCTTTACAAATCTCAAGGGCTGGAAAAGGGGCTAGGAACACAACTAATGGTAGGCAGATAATGCACCAGTGTCCAAGTGATGCCATCAACTGCCATTTATATTCCTGCAGCTCAGTAGGTGAACGGTCCACAGGTGTGTGCTTGTTGGTGCCATCTGGTGTCATGAAGCTGCAGGATAAAAACTGCAACTCCCACAGCCAGACTGCAAAACTTGTTCAGGAATGGTTTGAAGAGCGCAACAACAGATCTGAGGTGTTAACTTGGCCCTCAAATTCTCTAGACCACAGTTCAGTCAAACAGCTGACAATGACAGCTTACCGTTCGATGGCCCAGCGTGCCTTCAGAAGTCTAGTGGAAACTGTGCCTGCGCAATAAATAATGACACAGCATAGATATGTTTTTTTGTTTTTGTTTGTCTACTTGCTAAAAACTCATTTAGGCTGTAGGTCATACCAAGTGCAGTTACTAAACAGCAATGACACTTCCTGCTAACGTAATCTAAATACACAGACTCACGCTCACATTTTCTACTCTCATGTGATGTAGTCCTCAAGCTCCTCCTTGTCCCCTCCAATCTCATCTCCTTTTTCTTTGAACTCATCAAAGCAGAGACTATTTACAGAAAATATGTGTGCTGTAGCGGCCAGTTAGCTGATATCTTCTTGGGTAAAGCTGTATCGTGACATTTGGCAAAATAATTCTATCATTCAAAATGACAAGGAAGATTTAAGAAGACTTCATTTCCATACTCTTCAGTTCTGTTTGCTTATATCAACATAGACTCGATCTGTGTGCTCATGAATGGCTTTGAAATGTATAGAGCGTTGGCTTTTCATATTGTAAGCTTGTAAACGTGCATCTAAGGGTTTTTAATAAGCCTGTTGTATCGGCGTCACGTCTGTCTCTTTGCTTTACAACCTTTCATAAGCCATGTGCACCATAAGTGGATTAGAGGTCTATTTATTAAACCGCAAAGAAATTACTAATTTACTTTGGCAGTCAATGAGAAAATTCTACAGGAAGGATGGTTTATAGATTTATTAGTGACTTTTATTGCAAGCACAACACATATACGTAATTCATTTGAATGTTTCAGGTTCTTTTTTGTGTTTATTGTCAATTTATGTGCTTCAGAGAAGAATATTATGGTTCTAGGAACTAGAAGTTGAACGCCCATAAAAGTATAATTCATGGACATGTAATAAAAAAATAAAAAATAAAAAATACATTTAATATCAGCCATCAAGTGTGACTCTAAAATAAACAGTAAAAGCAGATAAACAAGATATCTCTATCTGTCTAGTCCGTCTATCCGTCCATCCATCCATCCATCCATCCATCCATCCACCAATCTATCCATCTATCCATCTATCTATCTATCTATCTACATCTGTATATATTGTATAAGGTATATATATAATATATTGTATATATTTTATATATATATATATACGCTAAAATCACATTTCGGTTCGGTTCAACTACAAGGAGAGCTCGGTTCGGTTTATTTTCGGGTTTTTTCGGTACAAATTTTTTTTTTTTTTTTTTTTACAAAATAAAGACTTACAAAATGTTTATTTTGAAAATGTGCCAAAAATATGTTTGTATTGTATTGTAGTAATAAATAAAAGTGACCCATTTGGATGACCAACAACACCACCAGCCTGATCAAGAAAGGTCATCAGAGACTCTACTTCCTCAGACGGCTGAGACGAGCTGGTCTGAGCAGCCCAGTTCTCACCTCGTTCTACAGGTGTGCAGTGGAGAGCATCCTGTGCTCCAGCATCAATGTGTGGCATGGAGGCTGCACAGTTGCAGAGAGGAAAGCTCTACAGAGAGTGGTGAAGGCTGCACAGAAGTCTGTTGGAGTCAGTCTCCCCACCATCACAGACATTTACACCTCCAGATGCAGGAAAAGAGCCACCTGCATCATGAAAGACCTCACTCACCCAGCACACTCACTCTTTGCCCCACTCCCCTCAGGACGGAGGTTGAGGAGCATCAAATGTAGAACCACTAGACTGAGGAACAGCTTCTACCCTGAGGCTGTTAGACTCATGAATGAATAAATAAAAATAAAATAAAAATAAACACTGCAAAATATCACATCATGCTGATGCTGATCTGTTTTTCTTGTTGCTGTGTTCATCTGTGACCATCTGCTCATACAGACTCATGTTCGTGCTGCTGTTTATAATGATGTTTTTCCACTATATTAGGGCTTAGTGTATTACTAGTTGATGTTTTTCTTAGTTAATTCTAGATGTTATTACTGTTTTTCTCTTGCATTTGTTGTTGGATGTAACTGGGACCCCGTGTACATAATCTCGTTTTCATCACATGTACCACATGCGGTGCAAATGACAATAAAGACTCTCTGACTCTGATTTTAAATAAACAGCACTCTACAATAAATAAACTATACTAACAATAATAAAAATCTTAATAAATACAATAACAGTCAGAACAATAAGCAGCAACAGACTGTTTACAATCTAACTAATCAAGTTTTTGTTCAGTAGCAGCAGTGTGGCTGTATTTGTCCTCATTACTGTACTCACAACTTCTTCTTGGTGGGACAGGTGGGACTGTGGGAACAGTTATAATAATAATAATTAATTCAATTTATAACGCACTTTTCATTAGTGAAAATCTCAAAGTGCTACACATATATTGAATGCTACACACATTCATAAACCGGTGGCGGCAGACTACCATGCAAGGTGCTTTCCAGTCCTACCGGGAGCAACTCAGGGTTAAGTGTCTTGCCCAAGGACACAACGACACATGGTGCGGGTCCCGGGAGTCGAACCGCCAACTTTCCGATCGGGAGACGACTGCCATTACCACTACGCCACGGCCGCCCAAAGTTCAGAGTTCAGTTCAGTCATCACTTAGCTGCAGGTGGATTTACCTCTGTCACAGACTGGAAATAAAAAACAAAAGAGATTTAAAAAAAACAAGTTAATAAGATTATGATTTAAAAAAAAAAGATTATTTAGATAATAATAAAACAATACCTCTTGAACAATTGAATCTCTCACTCTTCATCATGGCAGGCAGGGCTTTAATCTGGTCCAGGGCTTGTTGTTGACAACATCAGTTAGTTTTTTCATAAAGAGCTGAACTTTTTGAAGTGTTGACGTGATGAATGTCTCATAGTGACGCTCAGTAACTTTAAACCCTGCGCATATAACAACGTTCAGACAGATTCAGAGATTTAAAAACTCACAGCTTGTGTTATTGCTCTGGACCGCTCTGATTACCTGATGAAGGAGTTTTAATACAGCTGTTGTTCACGTTCGGATGAAGTTTTAATACAGCTCTTCATTCACGTTCGGATGAAGTAGTTTTAATACAGCTGTTGTTCACGTTCGGATGAAGTTTTAATACAGCTCTTCATTCACGTTCGGATGAAGTAGTTTTAATACAGCTGTTGTTCACGTTCGGATGAAGTTTTAATGCAGCTCTTCATTCACGTTCGGATGAAGTAGTTTTAATACAGCTGTTGTTCACGTTCGGATGAAGTTTTAATGCAGCTCTTCATTCACGTTCGGATGAAGTAGTTTTAATACAGCTGTTGTTCACGTTCGGATGAAGTTTTAATACAGCTCTGTTCACGTTCAGATGACAGTTTCCAGCGCGTTCACGTGACGTGTTGCTGCTGCGTCACGCACTCAGCTGCTGCAGAGTCTTCATGAAGCAAAGTCCACACAAGCTGCGCGTGCGCTCATCTTTTGAAGAAAGCTATAACGTTCAAAAACAGGAGACCGCACGAGATGCTAACGGCTAAATGCTGCGCGTGCCACGCGAAAATAGGTCCGTGCTGAAACGCGCCCAGGAAATTTTGTTCCGCGGTGCATATATTCCCCTGTTAAGAACGTTTAATGAGTGAAAAAATAACCGAAACGGTACGCAGGTGGACCGAACCGAACGTGGTGTACCGGAACGGTTCGGTAAACCCATTACAACCGTTACATGCCTAATATATATATATATATATATATGTATATATATATATATATATATATATATATATATATATGTATATATATATATATATATATATGTATATATATATATATATATATATATATATATGTATATATATATATATATATGTATATATATATATATATATATATATATATATATATATATATATATATATATATATATATACAGGGAACCCCCGACCTACGTACGAGTTTGGGACCTAAGAACCGTTCGCAGCTCGATCCGTTCGTAGGTAGGGGGTGAAAATTATATTTAAAAAAAAAATTATTCATTCATTCATTCATTCAACCTTTATTTATCATGCTAACGGAGCGCGCGCACACATTTAAGCATGTAAAGTAGTGTACTGTAATGTTAAACATTGCTATTCACATTTACAGAATAAATAAAAATATATTTTCTTACTTTGAGATGGTCAAAGCCGACATCTTAGGTTGCCATGCGTTGATTGTTGTCGGGCCGAGCAGCGCGGGGGCCGGCAAGCCACCGCAGCTGCTCCAGGCCTGTGTTAGCTAGCTGGCTAGCTTCTGCTAGCCAAGCCATGAGCTAGTGTTGGAGCGGCGGCGCGATCAATCTGCAGCTTCTGCTGCTCCAGCCGCTGCTCCAGCCTGAGACGTCCACAGAGCTATTCCAGCTAGTAATTAATCCACATGATGCGATCCTGGTCACCAGTGTTCAAAAGGCCGGCTCCCGTGTTAGCTCCAGTGTTAGCTCTGGAGCTAGCCAGGCCGGAGGTGTAGCCAGGCCGGCCGGAGGTGTTCGCACGGCGGCCTGGCACGATCGGCGATAAATCCGCTGCTACTTGAGACATCCACAAAGTTCACAGAGACGTTTCCAGCTAGTAATTAATCCATATGAAGCCATCCTGGTCACCAGTCTTCGTCCAGCTCTCGGCAGCTAACCTAAGATGGCGTCCGCCGGTGTTCTACATTAATTTGTGACCGGAGACCCCAGTGACTGAACCTTAAATAGCGTCCGGTGTTCTACATTAATTTGTGACCGTGTAAACTGAAGACCTACTTCCTGTTTCCCAAAATTGCTCAAAAATTGCTCAAAAATGATCAGAAATGATCTTTTTTATCATAATTATTATTTATAAAGCCTTTAAAACAACCAGAGCTGCAACAAAGTGATGTACACATGAAATTAAGAACATTTAAACACAAAAAAAAAAAAAAAATTTTTTTTTTTTTTTTTTTAAATTCATATTTTTATTAAATATGATATGTTCGTAGGTCCCGTGGTTCGCAGGTCGATGGGGTCGTAGGTCGGGGGTTACCTGTATATATATATATATATATATATATATATATATATATATATATATATATATATATATATATATATATATATA
>JBBPBX010003067.1:31613-53129 GCA_038048925.1 Garcialebias charrua | reverse complement strand
TAATAATAATAATAATAATTAATTCAATTTATAACGCACTTTTCATTACTGAAAATCTCAAAGTGCTACACATATATTGAATGCTACACACATTCATAAACCGGTGGCGGCAGACTACCATGCAAGGTGCTTTCCAGTCCTACCGGGAGCAACTCAGGGTTAAGTGTCTTGCCCAAGGACACAACGACACATGGTGCAGGTCCCGGGAGTCGAACCGCCAACTTTCCGATCGGGAGACGACTGCCATTACCACTACACCACGGCCGCCCTAACATCTAACATTCTAAGTCCGGATTTTTGCTCGTTAGTTGGAACATTCATGCTAGCGCTACTACGAACACTCGTTTTTCATCAAAAACATTCATACTACTTCATAAACATGCTCAGAAACGTGTTTCCAAACGGTTAGCTAACACACTTTCATCTAAAAACACAAAAAAGTGCTGTATTTTTTACAAATTTACTGCTTGTTCGCCAGCTCGTAAGTCCGGAACCTCGTATGTAAGAGCGCTCGTAAGACGGGGAATACCTGTATATATATATATATATAACTATATATATATACATATACATATATATATATGTATATATATATATATATATNAATATAAGCTGTGCTGCATGTTTTGACCACTGCCAATTTTTGTTCTTCTTCTTTCGGCTGCTCCCTTCTTCAGGGGTCGCCACAGCACATTATCTCGCACCATGGCTTGGCAGTTGTTTTTACGCTGAATGCCCTTCTTGATAAAATCACAGACCACTGAGCTACCACAGTGTGGAGCAGAGAGCTGACATCTAGGGCATCCAGGGGAGCAGATGATGGGGGTTAAGAACCTTGCTCAGGGGCCCAGAGTGGGGCAAGTGAGGGTGGAAACATGTGTGGGTGCTTCACCTTTCTCACCCATATTTTGATGTTGTCAGTCCAGGGAGTTGAACCGATGACCTTCCAATTATAGGCCCACCTTCTCTAACCTCTGTGCCACCACTCCTCCATCGGTGACAGCGGTCCATCCATTGACCATTGTCAACATTTTACTTAAAACTTTCTTAGACATAGTTTTTTTTTAATGCTGATGATATTTTGTGTTACAAATGTAAATATTTAGAGGATAATTTGATCATCTTTTTCTTTAATGGCAACTTTACTCAAACTAGACATTTTAACTCAACGGAACAAATTCTGCAAAACCATGACAAACGACTCGCACTTCAACATCTAGTGTGGCCTTTTTATGGTTTTACTGAGGACCGTCTGGATTTTTGTGCAATATCAAAATGTGTTAGTTGCAAAAATGCATTGCAACTTTATTGGTTTAATGGTTTAAATGTGCAACATCGTACCCAAACTCAAATAACTTTTACATATTGTAAATGCATTTTGTCCAAAACAGTCCAGTGCTCACATAGTACTGGTAAAGACCTGGATTCAGATCCCAGGAGAAATGATTACAGTTTCTCTACAAAACCACTCTCACAGTCTTTCTGGCTGATTTGTTGAAAAGCAGGAAGAGCCCGAGTGTATCTGTGCATCTTAAAGAAAATCACTGTAATTTTTCTACTTTTTAATTTTTCTACCTTTTCAATGAACTTTTTTAAAATCTCACATGGTTTCTTGTCATCAGTTATCCTTACAGGAGTATAAAAGGCATAACAAGTTTTACTCTGCACAAAAAAACTAAATACCTGTTCATTTGTTACTTTATGTTTTTGTTTTTAGATTAAATTTGCCCAAATTCAGAGCATCTGTTTACTTTATGTTCACATGTTGAAACAAGATGTTCTTGAATAAAAAATTAACAAGTAAAAGATGTAAGAAGAAAAGCATTCTTGATATTTGATAACTAGTGCGTCGAGTTAAATGAGAGATTTGATGTTTAAAAATATTATTTATTAGAACTTATAGGACCAGAAAACACTTTTGCAATTCTTGAAAGAAAAGTGAGTGATATGAAAATGAATTAACTAATTGGTGTTAATATTGCATGACACTGATTATGTTTTATTTCTTCCTAAAAGAGCAAGCATGCTGTCACCAATCATTTTTCTACATGCTGGAAATGGCTGACAAAGCAGTTTAGTGAGAGACAATTATAAATTGATTATTATTCTGTCTGCATAATTGGGGTTGCTCCAGCTGACCTGAGACATTCAGAGGAAACCAACTATGACCTTGTTTGAAACTATAATCAGTCATGCATTTCCATATTCTGGGTTTTCCTTTCCTTTCTAATTTGCTACTTCATAGAACCGTCCAAATTGGTTTAATCTCAACCAAATTAAATAGTTTGCTTTGTGCCTTTAGCTCATTTCACACAGCCGCCGGGCCATATCACAGCTAAAATATGTTGTTTTTGTTACATTTTGAGGCCACTTTGGTCATTTATAAAAATCTCACAAGACCTTTGTGTCAGTGTAAGATCAAAAATTGAGGTCAGCATTACAAAATCAGCTGTGACTAAAACATAATGGGTCAGAGACAGTGATCAAACTGCAACACTTGATGAGAACATTCATAGGCCGGCTCAGGCCAGCAGCATGGCTCCGTTACTCACTCAACTCCTCTGTTGTGGCTGCATGTGTTCAATCTCACCAAGGACTTATAGATGGAACAATTCAAAAACAGAAGATCGAAAAACAAACTTATTGTAAAGAGAAAACAGAAATACATGTATTATCAATGTTAATGTTATAACCAGCATAGGCCTAGTTTCCAAAATTCACTTCACTAAAACTCTAGTCTAGACAGAAATATGCTACATAGATCCTTTTAATCATGTATTTTGCACAGCTTGGCTAATGTTGATTGTTGATATGAGAGCAGCAAAAGTTACTGAGTGACTGTAAAGAACTTCAGAACAGTGACTTTTGATCACGCTATTGAATATGGATATGAAAACATCCACTAAGAAGGGAAGAAAGTTCATGCTCAATAATCCAGGTATCAAATCCAATAATTCTCAATCAGGCCATCTGGACAGACTGATGAAGCCCTTTGGAGTGAGGGTGAAACGTTTCTACTAAAGAAACTGTCCAGATGACCTGATTGAGAATTATCAGATCCACTAAGAAGTTTTCAACAAATCGTGTAGTCTGAGCTCATATAGACTCTTTACAATGTTCATATATGTTGCCCTGGAGAATAAACTTCTCGTAGTTTAAAACCACAAAACAGTTCACTGGATCAGCTGTTCTGGAAAAACCAACAACGTTCAAATTAAAAACAGATTTGACTCTTTTTCATCCATCCATCCATCCATTTAGTTCACTTAGACATGGTTGTGTTGCTGAAGGAAAAGGTCTAGGAGGGAATTCTGGACCTCCTTCTCCCCAGCGACACTGTCCAGTTCCTCCTGGAGGATCACAAAATGTTCCCAGACCAGAAACTTTTGGGTCTGCCCTGTGGTCTCCTTCAGGTGAGACTTGAATAGAAAACCTCCAAAGGGAGGCACCTTGGAGGCATCAGACGCCCAAACCATCTGATGTGACTCCTATAGATGTTGAGGAACAGCAGCTCCACTTCAAGCTCACCCTAGATGATGGTGCTTTCACCCTTGCAATAAGATTTAAGATAAGATAAGATAAGATAGAATTGATTGACCTCGCAGCAAATTGTTATGCCAGAGTTTCAGTACAAAGGAACATGCACAAGGAATTACACAAGATATAAACCACATCATCATATTACACCATCCCATTAAATCATTTTGTTTCCATGGTCTTGTTCTTTTGGTCATGATGATGATCTTGTGACCATGGTTGAGGATTGGAATGTCGATGGACCTCACGATTGAGGATGAGGTCCGGATCTATCGATTCATCTCCCTCTCCATCCTTTCATAAGGCCTGAACAAGACTCCCTGAACTCCTTAACCTGAGACAAAGACTCAGCCCAAACTCACTGGGGGAAGCATTATATGTTTTTCTGGTTGAGGAAGGATTTGACCTTTTTGCTTCTCTGACCTGTCGCATTTCATTTTTCCAAATACAGAACAAAGTTGGTGCTGCCCAAAAGGAACATCCAATAAATATTCAACAACTGTTTGTCAGCGAAGAGACAAAATCCCATGCTGTTCTGGATTGTTCTCAACAAATAAATGCAACATGCTTTGTTCAAACAAAAGACAGAAAACAACTTAATATAAACCTTGAAGTAAAACAGAACCAGTTCTGGTTTGATTGAAGAACTAGGCTTTCAGTTATGAATACTTCAACTTGTAAAAAAATTACAAGATGTATTAAAACTGAAAATAAACCAGTGACTATTTTAACTGGACAGTGGTCCTATCAAAGAGTGCCATGAACAAAGAATGGATCAAGACAAACATGGTGAGTCATGATTATTAAACAGACAAATTCAATTTAAACATAGTGAAGAAACCTTCAAATATTTCATCAAATCAATGAATGAGTGCTCATGTAACAACGATAATCATAAATTTCCAGAACTTCCACTGAAATACCGGTAATCAGAATCAGAATACTTTTATTATCCTTGCACAGTGAAGTATAACAAAATTACTTTTCGTACACACGTCCTAAAGATGGACAGAAGTGTACAGGAGGCTGCAGTTTCTAAGATGCACTGCTCCTGTTAATAATCAATCAGAATCATAATATTTATCAGAAAAATTAACAAAATATTAATAAATCAGTTAACAATCATCAGAATGACAAAATTAATAAATCATCAGAATAATAAATTACTAAATAATAATAAAGATAATAAACAATTTATCAATATCTGTGTTCATTAATAACTGAAAAAATATTTAATTTCCAAGAGTTTCCTCAAGTTGCTCTTTTACAAACTTGTACACATCACAGCAAAAAGCATTTAAAATGCTATTTTTTCCTGTTGCACATAAAATTGTAGTTAAAAAGTTACAACCTTATTGATTTTACTTGTTTTATTACTTGTTTTATTGATGTTTAAATTCTGTTGCACTTTGTAGCACTTTGAGATTTTCATTAATGAAAAGTGCGTTATAAATTAAATTCATTATTATTATTATTAACCTAAGAAAAGTGGCGTTCGCCTAAAAAAAGAGCAGAAATAATATTCAAATGGTATTTTCCGTCCTAACTTTCTCAGCGATGCCTCATTGACAGTCAGGATGTGCTGGATGTGTGCTCGTCTGAGAGTCGTCTTCAAGTCAACTGTAGGTTAGTGCTTCTTTGAATTAAGAGACTGGCTCCTCTTAGGCACCCACAAAAGTGCCTGAAGCAAAACTAGTCAGTAGCTTCTTCACCTTGCCAGCAGTGTCGCAACATCGACAAAAGCTATTACAGAGAAAAAGCAAAGTTTCAAGATTCTTTGATAATTCCAATCCTTTACCATCCCTATACTCTGCCCTCAACGTTCCCTGACTCTATTTCTTCCAGCTTTCTTCCCTTTAAACCAGAGCAAGAAATTGTGTTTTTTTTTAGTGGAGAAAGTTCCATTTATTGTAAGCAGCACCCGTGGTGATGATCTTCTGCAAAGTGTACAGTTTGTGGTTTTATTAAAACTTTTTATGTCATAAAGTATCAGGAAAATAGGCAATCCCCCCAAAATATTGTTTAATGCAGGAGGGGTAGGAGTGTGTGTGTGTGAGAGAGAGCGAGATGTGGGGTGGATGTAAAGAACACAGTAAGAAAAAAAAAAAGAAACCAAATGGGGTGATACTAATTGTCTCAGCAGGAGAAAAGAAAGACAAATGTAGTTAGTTTCATGAAGTTGTTTAGAGATGGCCAGCAACGTTTCTAACATTTGGCAAATGGTAAATGTTTTTTTGTGACTCAGTGGTAACATGTTTCTAAGATCTCTAACATTTTGTATAATGATATACAGTACATAATGAACTCAGTCATGGTTATTTCTTGCAGCTGTGCAAAGTAAAGGCCACCCGAGCAGTTGGATGACTAATTAGCCTATTGTTGCTATAAAAAAAAATCATTATTGTCAGAGTTTTGTTCTTCTTTTTTTTAAACTTGGCACATTGTACCGCATATGGATTTTAAATCATTATATTTATGGGTCAAAAGCAAATTGACCTCATGAACCAGTTACCCTGTGTTCTAAAAATTGGCATCAGAAATTGAAACACCTTAATCGTGTGACCTTTAACACAAAGCTTAATTTAAGTGACGGTGACTTACATTGTGGTTGTGTTTTCCTTTTGCCAGGTGGCGAACCTGCTGCGGCTTTTCCAAATCCCTCAGATCAGCTATGCTTCCACGAGTGCCAAGCTAAGTGACAAGACTCGATATGACTACTTCGCCCGCACCGTGCCCCCTGACTTCTACCAGGCCAAGGCCATGGCAGAGATCCTGCGTTACTTCAACTGGACATACGTATCGACAGTGGCCTCAGAAGGTGACTATGGTGAGACTGGTATAGATGCCTTCCAACAAGAGGCTCGGGCCCGCCAGATCTGCATTGCCACTTCAGCCAAGGTGAGCCGTTCAATGAGCCGCTGGAGTTACGAGAATGTAATCCGCTCCCTTCAGCAAAAGTCCAACGCCAAGGTGGTCATCCTGTTCACACGCAGCGAAGACGCCCGTGAGCTGCTGGTGGCAGCCAATCGCATGAATGTCACCTTCACCTGGGTGGCCAGTGATGGCTGGGGGGCACAGGAGAGCGTGGTGAGGGGAAGTGAAGCTGTGGCAGATGGAGCTTTCACCATCGAACTTGCTTCCTATCAGATCCCTCACTTTAATGAATACTTCACTGCTCTGCATCCGTATAACAACACCAGGGATCCGTGGTTCAGAGAATTTTGGGAAAACCAGTTCCAGTGCAGCCTCCACGACCTCGGCTGTGGGAAACACTCTCTTCGGGACGTTCCATTTCAACCAGAATCAAAGATCATGTTCGTGATGAATGCTGTCTACGCGATGGCTACTGCCTTACACAACATGAGGCAAGCGTTGTGCCCCAACTCCACCAAGGTGTGTGACGCTCTTAAACCTGGCAATGGCCGGAAGTTTTACAGGGATTACATCCTTAAAGTCAAGTTTGATGGTGAGTTCAATCTTGTTGAACGCATACTGTTATCACTGTGCTACACACTATACTAAAATAAATACTTTGCCACTGAATAGAAATGTCTGCTCGACATAACTGTATCAGGTTTAGTTGTACTATATACTGTATGTGTCTTTAGCGAAATGTAACCTTATTCAGTTACAAGCTGCAAAAACAGGTTACTTCTAAATTCATAGCACCAGTTTGTACAAAGTTTGAACAATAGTACAAAGTAATTATACATATTTTCACCGCTGTGGATGCTTTCTGTTCTGAACACGTAGATAAGGTTAAGCTATGTCCACATTCTTGTGCTTTTTGTGAGTTAACAGCTCCAGCACAGTACTTTGAATGCTGCAGACCATCGCACAAACCGTGTTTGTTTTCCGCTTGTCTACTTAAAGCTTCAGTGCAAAATAAGACTGTGTGCTGTAACTGCATCAACTCTTCAACATGGTCAATGACAGACCTCTTAATTCAAATGCTCACACATCTTTGTACCAGCTTTTGATTATTCTTCAAAAAAAAAAAACTGACCTTTTCACTGATGGAAAATAAAGAGGGTTCACTGTGCTCTTATCCAGCTGTGCTTTTCTGCTCTTTGCAATTTCTAAAAAAGCAAAAAGCAAAAGGCTTTTACTGTATAAAGGTTAAGAGAGGATCAGAGGTTTTAAATTTGTCAGTTGCATAAAGTATCACTACACCCTTAAGATCTAAAACAGCTGGACCGACACACTTTGTGTGCATTTTAAAACGAGCTATACCTAACTAAATATTTTAAATATTATAGATTTCAGCTTAAATAAAAAATATGAATGAAATATGCTTTATTTATATATAAATTGTGGCTGTAGTAGCTCAGTGGTCCGTACCACAGTCTTGTAATCCTGAGGCTGCAGATTCGAGCCCAGGTTGCTTCAACTGGCATGAAACAAAGTATCCGTGTGAGTTTGCTTGCTGTTGTATGACACTAGTAGATGGGAGCCCCTGAAAACAAATACAAAGTATTTCTGTTTGATTTAGCAACACTGATGTAATACTTTTTAACCCACATTATAGTAAGCTGACAATTTTTTTAAAAGCTGAAACAACGATTGATTCTATTTTTTTATAATCCCTCCAAAAATTTACAAATCTGGAAAAAAAAGCTTTTCTGACTTTAGAAAATTTGATTATAGTTTGTGAGATCAGACACCACTCAGATATCTCTAAAAATTATCTTATTTAAATGTAGCATTTTTAAAATATATGTCAAGTAGTTTAGCAAGATTTTGATAGTTTGACTGACCTTCCTGTCTACTGATAATGTCTGCACACCATGACCACTCTCTTCTTGTGCTGTTTTATACCCCACAACCATCTTTTTCCAGCTGTATGTGAATCAAAACCACGTCGTCTGATTCTGCTTGTATACCCTGAGGGTCTGTGGCTGTCACTCACTTCACTTTAGTCAGTCTGCATATGGATGAATAAGGAAGTCCCAAATCAAAGCAAAACATAAAAATGCCACAAATGCCGTATTTTCCGCCGTACACGTCGCACCGCCCTATAAGTTGCACCAGTCCAAATTTGTCTAATAAAGTGGAAAAGTCTGAAAGTTATGCACCATAACTCATGTTCCCTGAAGGAAGGGAACAAGGTGCAACACTATTGCTATGGGAATTGCGCCCCCGCGCGATTACCTGAAGGAATACACTCACGCCTTTACGGCAGTGGGCGTCAGCGTCACCTCAGAGGCCCCGCCCTCTGGGTACTTAAGACGCTAGCGCCCATCCAAACGGTCTCCAAGTGCACTTCACCGAGCTTTGGCATTGAAAAGGGCCAACTGTGTTGCACCTCGTTCCCTTCCTTCAGGGAACATGAGTTATGGTGCATAACTTTCAGTTCCCTTTATCAGTCAGGTTCACTCGGTGCAACACTATTGCTATGGGAACGTAATTCATTCACGCCCTTGAAATGCTCAGTAAAATGCATGCTTGTGAGAACTTCTGCCTTTATACATTAGGCCTCTTTTGGCTGCTCTCTACTGTGTGTTAGAGAGGACAGCCTGAGTGACGTCACATGCAGTAACGTCCAAACTGTAATGTTTTGCAAACGTGTTTGTTGAACTCCAGTTTGCAGCTGCGCAGATGTCTGCAACTGGTACGCCCTTAAACAGTGACCACGAGGCGGCCAAGCCTCGAGTGGAATGGGCATGTACCCCGGAGGGCACCTGTTGACCTTTGCTACTGTACGCCCTTTTAATGGCCTCAGTCACCCAGTGTGAGAGGCAATGTTTTGACAGGGCCCTGCCAGCAGCCAGGTTAGCAAAACATACAAACAGCTGGTTTGTTTTCCTCCAATCAGCTGTTCTTTCAATGTAAGCACCCAAGGCCCTAACGGGGCAGAGTGCTCTCAACCTCCTCTGCTCCTTAGTGAGGACGGGAGCAAGAGGAAATGAAGAAAGTTCAAAATCCAGACTTCTGGGATTCAAAGTTAAAAACTTTGGGACATATGCGGGGTTAGGATGTAGGGTGACCTTTGACCCATCAGGGGCAAACTTTGTACACATTGGGTGCACAAATAAAGCGTGGAGGTCACCTACGCATTTAGCTGAACAAGGAGCCAAGAGCAGGGCATTTGTATAAGATAGCAAACCTATCTTAATGTTGCTCAGAGGTTCGAATGGGGACTCACAAAGAGCATTCAGGACTAACTGGAGATCCCAGTCAGGGGCCAGAGTCCTGCTGGGGAGTCTTTTCCTCAACACGCCCTTCATGAACCGTATCATGAGAGGGTGTGCACCGAGTGTTTTTCCCCCCCAGCCTTCGTGGCAAGCCGAGATGGCTGACAGAAACACCTTAATGGTGGAAAATGAGCTGCCTTTTTCCAGCAGATCCTGTAGAAAGGTAAGAAGCTGGACCAGGTCATAGGAATATGTGACAATAAACATGCCATTTGCAAGCATAGAGAGTCTGTGTTGACATTGCTCTCGCTCCCTGGATCGTGTTTATCATGTTGCTGGGGAGGCCTGAGGCCATCAGTTTGTTTCTCTCGCCAACCAAGCTGAGATTTGCCACAGTCCTGGACGTAAATGGAGAGGCTGTTCGTATAGTTGAGTCAGCAGGTCCCTGAAGGGGAGCAGCTGCCAGTGTATCAGCATTGAGCACACCTCCAAGGGCCACGGGCACCATGGCCACCTGGGGGCCAACAATATTAGGGAGGGGTCTCCCTTGCATGTGCATTCCCGCGTCATCTGAACTGGAGGTGCGGGGGAAAGGTGCAACGCAGCGCCCCTACTAGCCAGCCGTGGGCCAGAGCGCCTGCGTTTGCTTCGTTTAGTGAGAGGCACAGGTTGTAGAGCGTGCAGGTTTTGCAGGCGGACAGACCTACGGATGCCCGGCCGCACCGTGGCCAGATCTGATCCACAAGCCTCAGGTTCCGCCTCTGTTCTGGGGTTAGAAGAGGCCCTCCTGAGAGAGCCTATGTCTCGTGGTTCGAGCTGCCCGGGGTGCACGTCACCTTCCGTGACAATTGCCCTAGGGCGCGTTACATGAGCAGCTCGTGTTTCACAGATAAGTGAGCTGGCCTCAATTCCAGGAAGCTGATGCGAAATCTCGTGTCCTGTTGTTTCCAGAGGACTTGTGCAGTCCAGTCTCTGTGGACCATTCCCTATCCCCCCTTGGATGTGGCCGTGTTGGTTAACACTAGTGCTTTAACAGAGTACCTGAGTAATCGAGAGGTCGAGTCCTAAAACTTCTATCGAGGTCTTTTTGTCCTTCTCGAGTACTCGTAGTGACGTCATCAGGTTGCACTGACGTAATTACTTCACATTTCACATGGTCCTCCTCACCGAGCGCGGGGTAGTTTTGAGCTTTTAGTAGACACTACAAAATTGATTCCTTTGTGCGCACGGATGTTATGGAGCAGGCCCAGTCTTGTCAAAAAGGTAAAACAGTTCATAATTTTATAAAATGCGCTACTCATTGAATCAACTTCCTGTTGATTTTCGTTTATGTGACCACCGTAGATTGTGACAACAGGGGGCAGTGTTGCATTGCAGGTCACATATAATACGGGGTTCAATCGACCGAACCACAAATCACAAACAAAAAGCAACAAATATTCATCTCTAAACCTATTAAAAACCTATAAACACAATAATCTCTAAAAGTAAACCTAATTGCACAGCACTGCAGGCAGAGATGCGGTGTGGTGAACGCCCCACATGTTTTTAAGTTTCGTTTTTGACGTTACTTTCACTATGGCATTTTAATAATAATAATAAAAATAATAACTAATAGTTTTGTTTTTCTTGTGACTTATCTGCAGTATGATAAATGATAGGATTATAATAAATGCTCCCAATGTTTTGTTGGTCTTTTTTTTTGTTGGTAAATCATGACGTTTTTATGCATTTTTATTTATTTATTTATTTTGCATCTTAAGTTCATATGACGCCATCGACTACTCAAGTACTACTCGAGTTTATTTATGATAATGTCGAGTTTAAAAATTATGTACTCGTTCAACCCCTAGTTAACAAGCAGGACAATGCTTGACCCAGTGAGGCATCTGTTGTGGACACTGTGGGGTCCCTCTGGGCCCCAAGGGTTGCTGGACACCCTGAGCTGATCTGGGTCCTCCCTGTTCACCTGAGGGGGGCAGGGTGCATTCGCTTGCTTAGCCATATTTGCAGAGCACGCATTTTAATAGCGCGTACAGCACGCAGGGCATGGCTGCCTTGAAGGGGCCCAAGAGGTGTCGGGAGAGCGTGAGGGTCACTCTCTGACCCCGTTGAGAGCTCTCCAGACAGAAGCGTATTGAAGAGAACACTTCCTTGAAGGACATGCCTTGACCAAAATGGTGATGACCCGTACACCCAGAAATACTGTAATCTGTGGTGGAATCAGAGTGCTTTTCTGCAGTTTTATGACGGAGCTGAAAGCCTCCCGATGAGGGGTCGTTATTTAAAGATGCAGCTGGGCTTGTGCACTGAGCTTGGTCACATATTTCAGATCCACTGATTGTGTGTGGCCTGCTGGTTTTACAGGCTGGAAAGCCTGTCTCAGTTTGAGCGCTTAGAGCTGTAAAAAAATTATTTTTCTGCTTAGCACCTACAGACCGTGACCAATTCACGAGGTCCAGACTCTCTTGGGCACAAGCAGAAATTATCCGAGTCGGCCAGGGTGCAATGTTTGTATTGTTACGACATTTATTGACAATTTCTGCAGCATTACTGGTGTCTTCCCTTTCAGCATGTGTGCACGGCCTGGGCTTGCAGGCAGCTGGACCGGTGCAGTCATTCGCTGAATTGCAGTTGGGGGCCATAACAGGCTGACGTCATGGCCCCGTGTTCAGCCGACACGCCCTCCGGGCATGCGGATGCGCTGTGAGCTCGGAGGGTTTGTGTATTGCCGCCCCCCGAGCTCCTGCGGCGCGGGGGGGGAGTATTCCCCCCGTCCGGCCGTGTGTGAGCTGGCCTGCCCGCCCGCAGACGCCGCGAGGTCTGTCTGCTGCAGACAGTCCCGGGGCGCCCTGCTGGGGTTCATTGTTCTGACCTGGCACCCTGTGCACCGCGAGGGAGGGGGGGTGACAGCCCTCTCCCTTCATAGCGACTGTCTTTAAAAAGGGGGTTGCTATGTTGTTGGTCTTTTTTTTTTTTTGAGTCAAGAACCAGATCAAACTGCTCTTTGGTACTTTTATTTTTGTGTTTTGTGCAACAACATCCATCCATCCATCTTCTTCCGCTTATCCGGGGTCGGGTCGCGGGGGTAGCAGCCTAAGTAGGGAGGCCCAGACTTCCCTCTCCCCAGCCACTTGGAGCAGCTCCTCCGGGGGAATCCCAAGGCGTTCCCAGGCCAGCCGAGAAACATAGTCCCTCCAGCGCGTCCTGGGTCTTCCTCTGGGTCTCCTCCCGGTGGGACATGCCCGGAACACCTCACCAGGGAGGCGTCCAGGAGGCATCCTAACCAGATGCCCGAGCCACCTCAACTGGCTCCTCTCGATGTGGAGAAGCAGCGGCTCTACTCCGAGTCCCTCCCGGATGACTGAGCTTCTCACCCTATCTCTAAGGGAGAGTCCAGACACCCTGCGGAGAAAACTCATTTCAGCCGCTTGTATCCGAGATCTCGTTCTTTCGGTCACAACCCAAAGCTCATGACCATAGATGAGGGTGGGAACGTAGATCGATCGGTAAATTGAGAGCTTTGCCTTTTGACTCAGCTCTCTCTTCACCACGACAGACCGGTACAGCGCCCGCTTCAGGACTGACCGGCCTGAGGTGGACCTGCTGGGGGTCTCTGCCGTTGCTCCCCGTCGTAAGCTGGCCTCTTCTGCGGGGGACGACGTGTGGCTGAGCGGTGTCGAGGCTGCACGGGTCTGCTCCCGCTGGTGTCCCTGGGGGGGGGGCAAAAGTTTTCCTTGGCATCCCCTCACGGAGGGCTTCAGCCTGTTTTCGCCTCTGCTCCAGTCTGCTCTGGATCCATTCCAGAACTCTCCCGAAGAGTCCCGTCGGCTCGATCGCGTGGTGCAAAAAGGGGAACCACTGACCTTCTGGAAGGTCCGTCAGGGTCATCCACAGATGACGCTGGGCGATGACCACTTCAGCCATGAATATCCCCTGTGCAATGGCTGCCGTCCCCATCATGCGGAGTACAAAGTGAGTGGCCCTGCGGGCTTCCTCCAGCACCTCAGTCGCAGCCTGTTTGTCTGTTGTCACCTGGAGCTCCTGCAGCTTCTCTGCCAGGTACGCCTGCATCATGGCGGAGGCGTTCATTGCACGTGCCGCGAGGCCCTGAGCTCTGTAGCACTTTTCGAGCTATGCAACTGAAACGCGGCAGGCTTTGCTGGGCAAAGTTGGTTTTGTGCCAGAAGATCTGGGGGCCAGGTGAGACGCCAGCATGTCCTCCATCTGTGGCATGTTGGCGATTCCCGCTGCTTCCATTCCAGCCACGTTGAGGAACTGGGAGAGCGGCAGCAGCATGGGACCCCTGGGTTCAGCCCAGGTGCGAGTAAGCTCCGTGAGGAAATCCGGGAAGATCGGCATCCTGTGCCTCGTTGTCGACTGCTGCTTGGCATAAAATAATTTCCTGCCAACCTCGTGACCTGTTGGCGAGGTGGAGGTTCTGGCCACGCGATCTGCAGCGCGTCCGCCGCTCTGCGACACAAGTCGAACAGGGCGGGGATTGATGTACAGTATCTGTCTCTGGCAGCACTGGCGCCGGGTTCCGTGAGAGGTCTTCTTCCTCTCCTTCGTACTCGTTGTCAGCTTCATCACCAGAAATTTCACTTGAGGCTGTTAGCGAGATCTCTTCCGCGTTCATCATGCCTCGAGTGTCAAATTCATCTGTCGAGTCCCCGACGGGAGCCGCCATGTCCGAGCTGTCCCCCCATTCGACCTGTCCACTGTCCTCCAGATCCATGCTCTCGAGCTCCGGCGTGGGAGTGAGAGCTTGATCTCAGTTTCCTGTTGCACTGAGGGACTGAGAGAAACGGACTGAGAGAAACGCAATTTCAATTCTGTGTATGTCCTGTACATATTGCAGTTCTGACAATAAAGTTGATTTTGACTTTGACTTGACTTGAGTTTCGAAAAGGTTGGTGACCCCAAAACGACAGATAACATTTTTCAAAATGTTATTATACTCAGAGTCATAAACACATTTTTTAACTGTCATTTAATCTGAGTAACTGGACCTTTGATAAGACATAAGAATCTATGAATAAGATTCTGTATTTCTGTGTGGAAATAGACATGAACAGCTGACAGGCAGCTCTCAACAATTCAAATGTTTTTTGTGCAGGAGCCAAAAACTAGCTACTTAACACACCTCTGCAGCTTGTCAACAACTTACACACTGATTATTTCAAGGATTCAAGGATTTTTTATTGTCATACCAGCTCACATTTGCATGTTTATGGTTCAAAATTCAAGCTCAGGTCCCAGATCAAGAAACCTAACAATTAACAAATAACTAAATACAGAAGAGTATAAATATATACATATATGGTATAGTATAAGCCTTGGCTTCAGCCTATTCCTTTTTTGGTAAATTATTGATTTACCATTGATATTGTTTTTCTTTTGTTTGTAATGTTTTTAATTTACCAAAATAAAGTTGAGTTGAGTTGAGACATAGACACACACCCACACATACACATGTGTAATAATAATAATAATGAATTTAATTTGTAATGCACTTTTCATTAACAAAAATCTCAAAGTGCTAAATGTGTACAGCATATATGGGCATGGAGGGTGGGGGTGCGCATGTGCGCATGTAAATAAATAAAGTTAAAAAGTAAGATGAGGCTGAATTAAGTGCAGCTCGAGTTCAGCAGTCTGACAGCTGCACTGAATGCTCCTCAGCTGCCTGCTTGAGGGTGGGGTGGGGGGGCTGGAACAGACTGTGTGCAGGATGAGTGAAGTCCTTCATGATTCGGAGTGCCTTCCCCCTGCATCGTGAAGTGTCCAAGGTGGTAGGAAGGCACAACCTCCCTCTGCCTCTCCCTCCTCCCTTCCCAGCAGAGTACCCATTTTTAATCTGATATTAGTAGCATCATTCTTCTGAGAGATATTTTTCACAAAATAACTAGTAAACTGGTTGAGGCAGAGGGAAAGATGAATGCATATAAATTTCTAGATTTACCAACGTTCAAAATAATTGTTTGTTGCAGCAATTCATAGTTAACTCAGTAGTTTTCTGACCAGAGATGCTCACCATTTTGCAGAACTTTTTAAACATGGGTATTTTACTTTTGATTTTGTCCAAAAATTAACAACGACTTAAGTCTGAAACTAGTTTTGTCTGAAATATAACAAAATAAAGACTTATAATAGTTTCTGGTCGTAGTTAGATAGGAATGAATGCATATTAAGTTTATCAAATGTGGATTTTCCAGTCAGAGCGTATTTTCAAGTTCTCTGCAACACACAAATTCATACCCAGGCTATTACAAAACTAAATGTGTTTTTCTATCATATTTTTAATTTATGATTACAGTATTTAGGTTATAAACCTGCAAACAGCTGTTATTTGATAACTCTTCTAGTCTTTTTTTCTCTATCTCTTTCAGCACCGTTTCGACCCCCTGACACAGAGAATGTACTTTGTTTTGATGCCTTTGGAGACAGCGCCGGCCGCTACAACATTTTCCACTACCACAAAGAGGACGGACGATATGTCTACCGTAGTGTCGGCTACTGGGCTCAAAGCCTGACCCTGAACACCAGCCTGATCCCCTGGGCTGGCCAAGTTGTGCCTACCTCCCAGTGTAGTGACCCTTGCAGGAAAAATGAGGTGAAGAGTATGCAGCCTGGCGATGTGTGCTGCTGGATTTGTATTCCATGCCAGTCCTACCAGTACTTGCATGATGAGTTCACCTGTGCTGACTGCAGCTTTGGACAGTGGCCTTTAGCAAATCTTACAGGCTGTTACGACTTGCCTGAGGAGTACATCCATTGGGAAGACGCCTGGGCCATTGGACCTGTCACCATTTCCTGCCTAGGGATGATGAGTACACTGTTCGTCATCGGCCTCTTCCTTAAACACAATGAGACACCTGTGGTGAAGGCCAGCGGACGGGAGCTCTCCTACATTCTTCTGCTGGGAGTGCTGATGTGTTACAGCATGACATTTATCTACATTGCCAAGCCGTCCACCGCAGTATGTACACTGCGCCGGTTAGGCTTAGGCACCTCGTTTGCTGTATGCTACTCAGCCCTCCTGACCAAGACCAACCGTATAGCTCGGATTTTCAGTGGTGTGAAGGATGGAGCTCAGAGGCCTCGGTTTATCAGTCCAGCCTCCCAGGTGGCCATTTGTGGTGCTCTGATCTCCTGCCAGCTGGTAGTGGTGGTGGTCTGGTTGTTGGTAGAGACTCCAGGTGTGAGAAAAGAAGTGGGTCCCGAGAAGAGAGACGTGGTCACCCTCAAGTGTAACAGCAAGGACTCCAGCATGCTCATGTCTCTGACCTACAACTGCATACTCATTATCCTTTGCACAGTTTACGCCTTTAAGACCCGCAAATGCCCGGAGAACTTCAACGAGGCCAAGTTCATCGGGTTTACGATGTACACCACCTGCATCATCTGGCTGGCTTTCCAACCCATTTTCTACGTTACCGCCAGTGACTACAGGGTAAGTTAAATTACTCAAGCTGTCCTTTTTGTGAAAGATAAGGTTTTACATGCCATACGCCACATGCTGTGGTTATCATTTGTAATAAATTATTTGTTCAGAGGGCTCGGGGTTCTTAAAATCTGGGAAGAATACATCCTTGCAAGATAATGACTTTCTCTGTGGTGGATTTTGAATTTTGGATGAATCAGTGCAGAGCCTGCATGTCCAGAATGTGTTGGCTGTGGCTCACTGCTGAGTGCGTTAACTGATAAATGCCAGAAGTTAGAAAAAACAAAAAATAATGAGCCAAAATATGCAAACAACTCATCATCACACCTTTCTTAACTGTCAAGCGCCAGATGTTTGTGGTGCAGGTGTATGTGCGGGAGTTATGATGTATCAAAAATGAGTCAGACAACACAAACCCACATCTGTTGTGAAGGAGACAGCTAAGAAGAGACTAAAAACATCTTCAGTGAGAAGTAGTTTGATTCAAAAACTACTAAAGGCACTAGGGGCCAAGATGGGGTAGAGGTAGGGCAGCCGAACTGGGACCTGAAAGCCCCAGGCTCAAACCCCAGCCATTCCCACATGTCATGGTGTCTCTGAGCAAGACACATAGCTGCCCACTGCTCCACCTGGATGTATCTCAGGTGTGACGGGTTAAATGCATTGTATGGGAACTTACAATGATGACAACACACAGCACTTCTGTTGTTGAGGAAACACTTCTTGAAAACAGTGTTGGAGTCAGTTATAGCTGATTAGTGTACTTGTGAATTTTTTTAGCCAGTTTGTGTAAATCATACTAAAAAATGCAAATCTGCAAATCAGTATGGGTTTGAAGCTCACAGGTTAAAAGTGAGACTCACTAACAATTTTTTTTAAAACTGGAAATAATATCAACTTGTCTGCAGCTCTCGTGTTATTGTTGCATTGTCTGTTCAGAAACAGTATTTTGTTTTTCTGTTAGATTTTGCCATGAACTTACCTAAAGACTTACTTCTAGTTCAAAGAGGTGTGGATGAGGATTCATTATTATTCAGTCAAGATTTGGTGTTTGTAAAGAAAAGGGTTGTCTTTCTCTTATGTTTCAGTTATCAATAACTACCGTATTTTCCGGAGTATAAGTCACCAAAAAAAAGCATAATGAAGAGGAAAAAAACATATATAAGGTGCATTTATTTTGTGTCATCACAGACCCATCGCTTTATTATGCACTTATTTAATGGTCAAAACAGCTTAATTTCGCCTGGGCAGCGTGGTGCCATCCATCCACCCATCCACCCATCTATCCATCCATCCATCAAGGCCGATAGCTCTCCAGTGTTCCTCCGCCTGTGCCAGCTGAGTAAAGCGAGCGCACATGGGAGGACTCGCTCTTGCAGTTCTTAGAAATTTAAAGCATCAGTCAAAAATTGCGTTATGAATATAAAAATTTAAAAAACGTATATAAGTCACTTCAGCGTATAAGTCGCAGGACTGGCAAATCTATGCAAAAAATCTTATACACCAGAAAATACGGTGATCAAAATCCAGGCACGATACTGTTAGGAGTTTCTTAAAATTACAGTTTTATGTGCCTAAAATACGACTTGTTAAGTGCAAACGTAACAGTGTTTTTGAAAAAGTAATACTGACTATACTTTGTCACACTAAATCAGATCAATGCACGAGTTAATTTAACATAACAGATAACAATGTTTCAGTATTGAACAAGTTCAAAATGACTTCCCTAATTCAAAATCTAAATTGTATTTTCTTTTATTTGTAAGGAGATTCAGATAAAAGTTGCAGTTAGATTTCTACAACTATAATAAAAGTATGAAAGCATAATAAATCTGTATTTTTTACCCCCGCCTAACAGGTTTCAGCTCTGGATGCAGAAAATAAAAACATACAACTTTCTCTATACAAATCATAAAGAACAGGTTGTTAAATGACTTTACATAAACAAGTCAGGTGAAAGTGGTTGCATAACTTAAACAACAGATACTAAATAATTATCAATCTGTGCATTTTTATTTCCAAAATAAATCTATCTGGATCAAGACAAAGCCAAACAGACATTTAGATAGAATAATAAATAAACATAGGGCCATAAACTGAATTGATAAAAGTGCAAAAGACTGGCCTTATTTATAAGAGATTATCCCTGTGGGAACTGACCAGCCTGCAACGAGAGGGAAACAGACGGGAGGAACAGGCAGAGCAGCCTTCTGACACAGCTGCCTCTGCAGCAGCATGGAAACAGCAGGCAGGACCATGAGCGCTGACAGAGGACTGAACGCCTGTGTGTCCCTGTGCGTGGCTGTGTGGAATGGAGTGTGAAAGACTGGGATGTGGAATCCCAGCTGTGCTCCTGCTGTCCTGGGACTTTAGTGATGCTCAGAGGAACCATTCCTCCAGCCCCTTTAGGCAACGCAACTCGCAGCCTGAATGGACTCATTAGATGGAGGCAACGCTCCCCTTTGACCGATGAATAATTAACAGAAGCAACTCGGTTGGCCAAGTGTCTCTAGTTTTTCGCATGCAGTGACATATTACCAGTGTTCTCCTGGTTTTTACACCACTCTTTGCATTGCTGCTGCCGCCTGACGCAGATCTTCAGGCTGAAGGACAACAATTTGATTGTAGTCAGCCATGACATACTAAACCAGGCTAAATGCAACTCACTCAGCCGTGAACAATGGCTTCGATTATCATATAAAATATTGAAGGTGTTCCTTGCTTCCTGGGGTCTCGTCTGATGTGACTGTTGGCCTTCTCATTGCAGGAGCAAACACAACAAATTAAACAGCTTTCATGGTGAAAATTCGCAGCATATCTCTAAAATCACAGAAGACTGCACAAATTAGTGCATGTGTAAACCATTCTATTAAACATAGCCACTGCGACAGATTTTGTCCTAGATCGTGACCCTGTTACATCCGTTAGGCTCAACTTTAGGCGACTCTAGCAGGATAATATTTTGTCATGAAAGATTAGTAATGATGTCCCATTGTGGCTAAACTAGGGCTTGGCTTTATAGTACAAGTCCCAGAAAAAAAGAAGGAATTTGTAAGTGAGTGTGGGATTTTTTTTTAATGCAAACAGTATAATTAGCTGCATAATTAAAATCAGAAATGTGTTTGTAACATAAAATAAATCAAATGTTGGCTTACAGAAACAGTGGACAAGCAGAAGCTGCAGCAGTCATCTTCCACCCTACATCCTGCTCTTCACACTTACTCCACACATCTGGAAAAATATGTGAGGACAGGCTGACTTCGGGTATGCTGCTCCTCTAAAGAAACACCTTGTGAATTATTAAAACCACTTAACAGGTCATTTCTGTGCAGCACTGTCCAGGGTTTTTATTTAAACCCGATGAAGAATTAGCACCAAAAAAAAAAACATTTAGTTTTTCAGAGTACTGTACTGCAAATATTATTACGTTCAATATGTTTGCCATCCCTTAGTCCATGATTTCATGCACAGATAAACAGCAAACACATAAAGAATCAAACGGCTCAGCCAAGATCCTGCTTAAAGTATGCACAGCGTTTAAAGGATTCCAAAGGTGTCATGAGGTGGATCTTAATGTTACAACCATACCGCTCTGAAGACACTGCTGAAAATTAAATTACAGTTGTTGCAGTCTGAGTTTTTTTGTCATTACATTTACAGTGATGGCTATAATAATGTGACATTAAAAACACATAAAATATAAACTTCATCAATAAGTAGTTTAATCAAAACTCAGCCATTTTCCTTCCCTTTGATTTTTCTAGCAAACAAACCCTTCCATCCTATCATAGAAAAAGGGATTCCCCAAACAACCACACTGAAAAAAAAAGCTGTTCAACTTACTTAATTTTATTGTGTACATCCGTCCCACACAATGCGAATAAATAAAACTGACATATTTTCCCTTTTTCCCTCAAACAGTTATAGCTTGTCAAATCAGCATATTTTATTTACATAAGATTACTTTAAAATATTAAGTTGAAATTAAAAACATTTTATCTGTTACTATAATGTAAATATATTATGTATTATCAAGAATGTTTTTTATGTTTCAGCAACAATAATATAATGAATAACACCAGCTTATTTTTGATTGCCAGTATTACTCAATGGAATTGTGTTATGCAAACATGATGCTATCATGTTAATGGAACACATGTTACAGCTTTAAATCCTACTTACCGGTACCCCGGTAATTTTGTAAAGTTATCTATATACCGGTACCATTCTAATGTAAAAGAAGAACTAAAAAAGAAACTGATCTTTGACAAGAAAGACAAAGAATGCGAGTGCTGCTGAACAATTAAGCTTTATTTAAATGAACAGTTCTAATTTTTTCACCAGTTATTTGTCACACGTATTACTGATTACTATGTAATAACATAGTGATAGTCTAAA
>JBBPBX010003067.1:18434-30630 GCA_038048925.1 Garcialebias charrua | reverse complement strand
CTCACTCCAGAGGGCTTCCTCAGTCAGAGTAGTCCAAAGCACACTGAAGTTAACCCACCAAGTAAGCAACTTATGTGGACCAACCAGTTTGCTGTAGCCAAGATGGTTTCTGGGGGCGTGTCCCTCGTCGACTCCTCCCAGGCAGGCAGACATGTCCAAAGTGGTTCAAGACAAGAAAGTTAATTCTCAATAGTCCAGGTATCAAATCCGCTCATTCTCAATCAGTTCATCTGGACAGTTTCTTTTTAGCAGAAACGTTTCACCCTCACTCCAGAGGGCTTCCTCAGTCAGAGTAGTCCAAAGCACACTGAAGTTAACCCACCAAGTAAGCAACTTATGTGGACCAACCAGTTTGCTGTAGCCAAGATGGTTTCTGGGGGCGTGTCCCTCGTCGACTCCTCCCAGGCAGGCAGACATGTCCAAAGTGGTTCAAGACAAGAAAGTTAATTCTCAATAGTCCAGGTATCAAATCCGCTCATTCTCAATCAGTTCATCTGGACAGTTTCTTTTTAGCAGAAACGTTTCACCCTCACTCCAGAGGGCTTCCTCAGTCAGAGTAGTCCAAAGCACACTGAAGTTAACCCACCAAGTAAGCAACTTATGTGGACCAACCAGTTTGCTGTAGCCAAGATGGTTTCTGGGGGCGTGTCCCTCGTCGACTCCTCCCAGGCAGGTCTGCCTGCCTGGGAGGAGTCGACGAGGGACACGCCCCCAGAAACCATCTTGGCTACAGCAAACTGGTTGGTCCACATAAGTTGCTTACTTGGTGGGTTAACTTCAGTGTGCTTTGGACTACTCTGACTGAGGAAGCCCTCTGGAGTGAGAGTGAAACGTTTCTGCTAAAAAGAAACTGTCCAGATGAACTGATTGAGAATGAGCGGAACATTACAAACCTAATTTAAAAAAAAAAAAATACTAAATCTTCTTGGCTTACAAAAATTAATAAAAAAGCAATTAGAAGCCATAAATAATTTACATCTGTTCTATAACCCAAATTTGTAAACACTTTACATTGAGTCTTACCTAAAGCTATTGAAAAAATTATGTATTTTTAAGAGTTTAGAGAAAAAATTATTTACTCCAGTAGTAATTGGGTTGCTCTGGTAAAAAAAAAAATAATTTACTCCGGTAGTAATTTGGTTGCTCTGGTAAAAAATAAAAATTAATTATAAAAAAAAAAAATACTCCAGTAGTATTGCTCTGGTAAAAAAAAAAAAAAAAGATTTACTCCGGTAATAATTCGGTTGAATAGCTAGCAATGTGAAAACCAAAGAATAACATGCAGACAGTTTAACTATGAGTTTTCATACAGCACAATAATCGTGTGGAAACATTTTCAACTATAAAAATTTTTTTGAGATCACTTACCTACCGGTAATCGGTGTTCCTCCAAAGATTTGTCTTGCAACTGTTCTTGTCGCTGAGTAGTCAGAAGAAACTGGGCGGATATGATCTTGTTTGGCTTCTGATTGGTTAAGATTCAAAAGACAGCTCTTTTTTTTGTCCAATCATGCTTGATAGTCTTTTGATGTATTGCATCATTTCCGGTAATGATAAAACATGATTACAATGATTTTAGTAATCTAATATAATTATGTTAAACCAACATAAGAAAAATTAGTAGTTTCATTATTGTTGATAATTAAGTAAATGGTTCTTTATTCTATCGTGTAAATACAAGAGACATGACTGTTGTGTAGACATGACTTATTTTGTTTGTGCAAAATCAAAGACCCCTCAATTCTATTTTTTTCAGTGCAGGTGTAAGCTTCATCATAATTATTTACAAAGCTTTGGAGAGCAGCCAGCAATCACAGAAGATCATTGCATTTACACTTATCAATGTCTTAACCTGTCTGAGGCTCTGACCCATTCTGCCTTCCTGAAAAGAAAAAAGCACAACAGTTTTGTAGAAACTTCCAGCTGTTAGCCCCCCAGCCCCTCCCCACCCGGTCCAGCTTACCAGAACCCAGCTGCAGTCAGAAGTGGGAGGGAATCTGGAAGGTCAAGGACTCTTGAAGAAACACGTCCCTGTAATAATCTCAATCAGACCTTGAGGATAATAAAAACTATCTCTTGCTATCCCTTTAATGACCAATCACATGACGACTGATTACTATATGCAGTAAGGACCATGGAGCATTTTAACATCATTCACAATAACAATAAAAGAGCTGTGAAAATTATGGAGTATGGTGAGTGCAAATAATACATACAGTCTGGTCCTCTAGCTTTTTTTAGATTTTTCTACCTGGATTATTGAGCATGCATCAGGGTAATACATACAGTATTTCCTTGACACATCCATCCATCCATTATCTTTACCCACTTCTTCCTTATGGGTCACAGGAGTCACTGGTGCCCATAACCACCAGTCACTGTTTGAAAGATGCGGTACACCCCGGACAGGTTGCAAGTCCATCACAGAGACTGTTACGACTGGAAACAGCCAAAACATATTCAATGGGACACTGGACACAGAAGAAGTTTTAACAAAATTTTTATTTAACTAAAAGTAAGTGCTTCCAAGCAGGTGTGGTCCTCCCTGGCTTCTCCCACCACACCCGGAGCATCTTCTTCTGGCTCAGCGTCCAAAGGAAAAGAAAATTAAGAAAAAGTTCAAACAAATGGTGGACTGGTGAGTTTGGCCAAAAATAATAAAATGCCACCCAAGCAGACCCAACCCCAATACGGGGCCGTCGTGTCTCCCCAAGCGACGATCTACCTTACCAAAAGTCCCTAAACAAACAAAATACAAAAACTGGACTACCAACACTCACACAGTCAAAAGTACAACAAAAATAGAAAGAGAAAAAAACAACAGTTCCCTCACTGTTGTCCCCAGCTGTCCTCCTCCTGGACAATTGGACAAACACTGCCCTCAGTGTCACCTATAATAAACTCAATTAAGCCCCCACATGCATAAACACAGGTGCACACCTCCTAAGGTGGGATGCATCACAGATAATGATGAATCCAGCTACAGACAGGAGGTGGAACATCTGGAGAGCTGGTGCAAAGAGAACAACCTTCACATGAATGTGAAGAAGACGAAGGAGATGATTGTGGACTTCAGAAGGAACAAACACACCCACACCCCACTGTATATAGGTGGATCTGCGGTGGAGGTGGTCTCCAGCTACAAGTACCTGGGTGTACACTTGAATGATAACCTCAGCTGGAGCAATAACACCACCAGCCTGATCAAGAAAGGACATCAAAGACTCTACTTCCTCAGACGGCTGAGACGAGCTGGTCTGAGAAGCTCAGTCCTCACCTCGTTCTACAGGTGTGCAGTGGAGAGCGTCCTGTGCTCCAGCATCAACGTGTGGCATGGAGGCTGCACAGTTGCAGAGAGGAAAGCTCTACAGAGAGTGGTGAAGGCTGCACAGAAGTCTGTGGGAGTCAGTCTCCCCACCATCACAGACATTTACACCTCCAGATGCAGAAAAAGAGCCACCTGCATCATGAAAGACCTCACTCACCCAGCACACTCACTCTTTGCACCACTCCCCTCGGGACGGAGGTTGAGGAGCATCAAATGTAGAACCACTAGACTGAGGAACAGCTTCTACCCTGAGGCTGTCAGACTCATGAATAAATAAATAATAAGAATAAACACTGCAAAATGTCACATCATGTTGATACTGATCTGTTTCTTGTTGCTGCGTTCATCTGTGACCATCTGCTCATAATGACTCATGTTCGTGCTGCTGTTTATAATGATGTTTTTCTACTACATTAGGGCTTAGTGTATTACTAGCTGATGTCTCTCTTAGTTAATCCTAGATGTTATTATTGTTTTTCTCTTGCATTTGTTGTTGGATGTAACTGGGACCCTGTGTACATAATCTCGTTTTCAACACATGTACTACATGCGGTGCAAATGACAATAAATTCTCTCTGACTCTGACTCTGACTCTAAGTCAAAGCCCAAGCTTCAGTCAGCACTTAAGGCGTCTTAACCTACACAGAACTCTACTTTAAAATAGTCAGAGTCACGTCAAGAGCTCAAACAGCTCAGCTACTACTCCCCTTGGAGCAAACTCACCAACAAGCAGAGAGGGTACGTGAAGATCTCCCTGTGTAACAACACACAGCTCAGCAGCTGTCAATCAACACTCGGTTTGTTACCTTCAGTGTATCTTCAGCATGTTCATACGAACCTAAGCTGACTTCTGGTGCTCTTTCATACACCAGCTTTTTACTTGAATCACAAGCCAAATCTTGTGTCCAGCTTCCACACTTGCTCCCAGCAAGTCTCCACACTTCTCAAAGCACTGCCTGAGAAATATAAAGGCAGGACCTGCAGGTGAGCTGTGACCTGTGCTGTCTAATTAAGCTTGATTAGAAGACAAAACAAAAAAACCAGGAGGGTGCAGTCAGCTTAGACTGTTGTTTTTAAACACATTTAAAAACCCTGGGGTACATAACAGAGACAAATAGAAAATTGGAGTAACCAGTTAACCTAACATGCATATTTTTTGTCTGTGGGAGGACGCCCAAGTACCTGGAGAAAGCCTACACCTGTACATCATGTACAACTTTCAACACCTACGGTGCAGCATTCAGCCTGATTTCCAGTCAGTTCCACTTGAATTCACACCAACAAGCATGAGACCAAAACATCTCTTCTGAACCAGGCAAACAAAGAGTCTAAGAGGCACTCTCTATCGTGAAGGGAGAGTAGTTTTAATCTAATCTGCATGCAAATCTGGTACATAACAAACCCTCTCATGTGGTTCTATAAAGCCTGGAACACTACGCCAGATATGTTTCTGAATTGATACAGCCTCCCGAATGAGAAGCTAAATGTTTTCGGACACAGAATAGAAAGAGAGCTGTTTACAAAAAAAAAAAAAGTATTTTAGCATGTTTCAGTCTATGGGAGGAAACCAGAGAGAAAATCCACACATGCAGAGGGAGAACATGTAAACTCCACACAGAAGGGTCGCCGGTCAGGATCTGATCCTGCAACTTTCTTGCTGAGAGGTGGCAGCGCCCCTGTGGCAACCCACAAACAAACCTTGCTTGTACAAATAGGAAATAAGAATAAAACAAACTGGAAATGAGTTGAACTGGTCAAACTGCACTATTTAAATAAAGATATATTAAAGCAGAGAAAAAACAAAATGAATCAGTTTGACTTTGATTATGGCAATACAACACCCTGTTTGCATTTGTGAAAGTAGATCATATTATCTGCCAACCAAACAGCCTCTTTTGACATAAGATTTTTAAAGCAAAAGTTTTCTTCTGATAATATTTGCACCACAACACCATCAAAATCACATTATAATTCATCAGATGCATACAGACTACGGTATATAAACGCAGGTCCTCATCATTGCATAAATTTGACATGTTTTGTTCATATTTAGGGTTAACATTAAGAATGCAAGTATACTTTGTCAATTAGATGAATGTTACTCTAGACCAATCTTGTCACAGATGGATCCCTTCATGCTGTGACAAAAGCTTTTCAGAGACAGGAGCTAAAAACAAGGAGTTATCAGAGCTACAAGTCCAGTGGCATGAACGTAAAAAGGAGAGGGCACTGCTTATCCAAGACTTATAGATAGTATAGAAAATATTGGTAAAGTATGAACAGCCTTGGTATTCCTAAGTAATTTTAAATTCACATTTGTCGATGAGGATTTTAAGAAGTATAGTTGAGTCCTAGAAAGAATATCCGAGTCTCTAAATCTTTAAATATATTTCAGAAAAACTCAGTTTAATCAAATTCTACAGCGCTTCTGTTACTTAATGTTATCGTCGTGGCAGAACAGTTTGTGCACAGCCTAACACTCTGTCCTCACATATTTTTCATACCAGCGTTAACATTCAGGGTGATGACAAACACCTGCTGTGAAAAAGAAACGCTCTTGCCAGAAACCAAAACTGAGCTGTGCACCCTCTTATTAAAGAGGGTGATAAAAATTAAATAAAAAGCCTGTGGAAGGGTTGGAAATGATGGAGACGGCTGAACACAGCAGCAACACAAACAAGGTGAGGCAAGAAGTATTGAAGGGTGAACTGGTGATTGACAAGCAAACACTTTGCTTCCTTGTTTAAAGAATCTGTTGTTAACAAATTCCTGCCTCCTCCGTTACAGTTGGCTTCACTCTGAACAATGAAAAAGGTGTTTTTTTATTATTTTGCCCTCAGTGAAGCCCACTCTTTCCTCAAAATGAATATCCTCAACAGCATGCCAATAAGGATATGGTTTTCTGCGCATAAAATTATTTCGCCAAAGCTGGTCTGTTTAGAGACGTGCACAGAAATAGAACAGATGTATTTATGTTTATCAGTGATCATTTTTAATTAATGTGTGTAAGACGCTTGCTAAATTCATGGGCTTGAAGAAGCCTAATAAATAATCAGACATTGTTGACAGCAGTATTTTTTCCTCTGTTCTTCATCCTATAGGTGCAGACTACCACGATGTGCATCTCTGTCAGTCTCAGTGGGTCGGTGGTGCTGGGGTGTCTCTTTGCTCCAAAAATCCACATCATTCTGTTCCAGCCACAGAAGAATGTCTGCAACCTCAGAGTGGCCACCACCCGCTTCAGCGTCAACACCGGCCCAGCCTCCAGTTTTTCTCAAGGTACCACCTGACACACAGCAAGATGGTAGTTAAAAGGTTTTAATATTAGTAACACAGTATCTGCACCGCTGCTGATACATATACAGTGTGCTCTGACCGGTCTTGTTTAGGATGCCCAATGTGCCTTACTGCATATGCCACTTTTTGCCTCTATAACAACATCAACTACTACCTCGTGCATGTACTGTGTACATTAACTCATACGCTGCTTTGCCACTTTGCAAATGTCAATGCTAGAAACCTTTAGTTTATTTTAGTTATACTTTTTATACTCTTTTTTTATACTAGTATGCAAAAACTCAGGACAATATTATGTTCATTAAATGTTTAATGTTTTAGTTTTAGTTTTAGAGTCGGTGTAAATTTTCATACTCTTATACCACTATGCAAAAACTCAGGACAGTGTTAGTTTTACTATTTTATGCTTATGTCTATTATTATATGTTTCAGTGTTTCAATGTTTAGATGTTTACTGTTGCACCGAGGGACTGAGAGAAACGCAATTTCGGTCCTGTGTATGTCCTGTACAGTACATATTGCAGATCTGACAATAAAGTTGACTTTGACTGACACGACAGATGGAGTTGGTCTGACTGGACTGCAGAGCTAACGTGAAGCCGAGTGGATTGCTACGTCTTAAAACAACCCCCAATTTCAAAACGGTTTAGCAGTTTATGCAAACATTATTTTTATTTATTTATTTATTGCATTTGCAAATGACTATGGAATGAAAAACTGTGATCGATGTAAAGGTTTATAAAACAGTTTTTACTGTACATGAACCACACTATTTTTTATGATACTGGAGTTGCTTTAAGATGGCATAAATCTGCTGTGGTCTTGACCACGTTTGGACTAGCCATTAGCTCAACAGTTTGGTCAAAAGTAAACTGTATTTATTCAAACTGAATCCATTTCAATCAGTTGACAGCCATGTGGAGGTGGTCAGGACCTACAAATATCTGGGCATACAATTGGCTGACAGGCCAGGTCAGTGAACAAGGACTCCCTCTACAGGAAGGGTCAGAGTATGCTCTACTTCCTGAGGAGGTGTGGGTTCTTCAGTATCTACAGGAAATCTGCTGATGTTCTACCAGTCTGTGGCCAGTGTCCTCTTCTGTGCTGCTGTGTGTTGGGGAGGCAGCATTACGAGGAGAGATGCAGAGCGACTTGACAGGCTGGTGAGGAAAGCTGATTCTGTGCTGGGAACAGAGTCCCTTACATCGGTGGCAGAGAAAATGTCCCTCAGTAAGCTCCTATCCATCATGGACTATGCTGACCCTCCTCTGCATGCTGCCATCACTTATGTATGTCTATGTATGTAGTTATATATCAGCTGGGGCAACAACACCACCAGCCTGATTAAGAAAGCTCATCAGGAACTCCACTTCCTCAGACGGATGAAGCGAGCTGGTTTGGGAAGCTCAGGCCTCACCTCCTTCTACAGGTGTGCAGTGGAGAGCATCCTGTGCTCCAGCATCAACGTGTGGCATGGAGGCTGCACAGCTGCAGAAAGAAAAGCTTTGCAGAGAGTGGTGAAGGCTGCACAGAAGATGTCAGTCTCCCCACCATCACAGACATTTACACTTCCAGATGCAGGAAGAGAGCCACCTGCATCATGAAAGACCCCACTCACCCAGCACACACACTTTTTGCCCCACTCCCCTCAAGAAGGAGCATTAAGTGTAGAACCACTAGACTGAGGAACAGCTTCTACCCCGATGCTGTTAGACTAAATCTCTAATCAGGATAATCATTGTAAGAAAAATCACATCATGTTGCTGCTGATCTGTTTCATGCTCTATCTATCTATCTATCTATCTATCTATCTATCTATCTATCTATCTATCTATCTATCTATCTATCTATCTATCTATCTATCTATCTATCTATCTATCTATCTATCTATCTATCTATCTATCTATCTATCTATCTATCTATCTATCTATCTATCTATCTATCTATCTATCTATCTATCTATCTATCTATCTATCTATCTATCTATCTATCTATCTATCTATCTATCTATCTATCTATCTATCTATCTATCTATCTATCTATCTATCTATCTATCTATATTTAGAAAATCTCAACCATATGACATAAAAGTGCAGAAAGTGTAAAAATAAATGTGCATTGGTGGGATGATTAACTTTTGTTATATTATTGGGAATAAATAATTTTTGCTATAAAATGATTTGTAAATGTTAACAATACTTGAACTGCAAATTCTCAGATTTCTTTACTTGTTTGACTACTATGCTTGCTAATCCCATTGAGGTAACATGGCTCCTAGTTGGTATTAGTATTGTATCTAAAGACAGAGGAATAACATGTTATTTACAAGAACACAATTTGTGGGGAATAAAAAAAGTCTAAAGTTTATTACTGTTTTATTTTTATGTTTTTCAGCATCAGCCTCCAATGTTGTTCCAACAGTTTGTAACGGACGAGAGGTGGTGGACTCCACAACATCCTCCTTGTGAAAGATCAGCTGGGCTCTTCTGCCAAACGTTGTAAACAGAGTAATATAATCACTAGTCCTTAATCAGGTGTCTCAGAAAAGGAAGAGGTCACACAGGTGATCATCCTGACTTTGTTGTTCTCAGAGTGCTGTGAGTACAATGTCCCGATTACGTCACTTTGTTCTTCGACTCATAGCATTTTCAAACGAGATGCCAATAAAGTCAAATATAGCCCTTGTATTTAGAGATTCTACTTGCAACAATTGAGTAAATTATGGTAAATCTGTTCAATGTAATATAATATACAAGACGTTTTTATTGTAGATTCTTGGTGAACCAGTTTGTGCTTTCTTGTAATTTTTGTAAATAAAAACGTGTTTTTATAAGTATTAAAATGACTTGGTTTCCGAGTGGGGTTTCTTTGCATGTCTTTTACAGACAGATTCCAGAAAATTGTACCAAAGAAAAAAATGATATATGATTTATATTTGATGGTGTAAAAATCCCAATAGCATGAACAAATCTGTCAGGTTTGCTTTGCGTCATTCCACCCTGGTCTCCTGTGGAAAACTGTTAAATATATACACATCATGTTAAATCAATTTGTTTACATCCTACTAGGACAAATGACTTTTTCTTCCTCACCTCTCACTAAAGCACCGTTCAGACCACCTGGAGCAGTTCTTGGTTCAGTGTATTGCTAAACGAATACTTCTGGTCAGAAGGGTAAAGGATCTAACCAACGACCATGCAATTAATTACATAGTCTTTTGGCTATTTCAAAGATAGGATCATTGGCTGACTGTATTTCAACCCAGTTGGGTTCTGAAGTCTGAACGGTTCATTATTTAGGAGCTTAAACCTACACCATCTGCTGAAAACAAGCAAACCTAAATTGGAAATAACCAGCGCAAATATCACCTGGTATGACATAAAATCCAACAAAGCTATCCAAGAAAAAACCCAGAAGGCCGGACAGCTGACACTGGTGCAGAACAACAGACCCAAACTGCATCAGTGGTTCCATACTGCCATCTTGTGATCCTCATTTAGGCAACACAGTCTACTGTTTGCTGTTTTCCAGCTTTCCGTAAGAATAATTTGGAAAAATACATGGGAGAAGAGCAGTGCAATGAGCAGAGGTGAGCAGAAGTCTGCATCAAGCTGATGTTTTACATGTGCCAGACTAAATACAGTCCGTTACCACATTTTGCTGCAAAAATAAAAAGATCTACCTGTGAGGTTACAGTCCTGACACGCTGATACAAAAAGACAATTATGTATGAGGATTTCTCCCAGGGTACAGTATACAGCAGAATATAACCGTTTGTCTGATAGGCTCAATGGGAGTCATTCTAACATCAGTTTAAAATATCTGTATCAAATTTTAGGTAAAAACAAAGAGCAAAAATATCCCCCCTTTGATATCAAGTGCATTATGAAACAACCCCCTTCTACCCTGTTTAATATTCAGTAATGTTTGGAATATCATCTGATGTAAAACTGTAATAAAGCAAAAAGTAAAGCAAGCTGCAATATTTAAAAAAAAGTATGAAACACAGAAATCTCACTTTTAATGAGCAAGATACCAGTAATCATATGTCCATATTTTGTGTATAAATCTGACAAGTGTAGAAGTCTTGGTCACATTTACGAGATACTATCTCATACTTATGACTCAGAATTGTGAATTACCATCTCAAAATTAAAACTTAGCATCGCACGATTGTGATAATACATCAAAATTGACTATTCATTAATGACTTTGTGCCTCATTATTATGAGTCAGAATATCAGAATTACGCATTTTAAAATAATAGGAAAATCTCATAATTCCTGAGTGTTGCATTATATGAGATGACGTAAATCATAAATATAAAATTGTGTTTTTCTTTGGCTGCTCACTTCTTCAGGAGTAGCTACAGCGAGTAAACCCACACAAAGACTTGGCATAGGTTTTTACACTCAATGCCCATTCTGATGCAACCACTGAGCTACCATAGGCCTCTGTGTGGAGCAGCTGGGGGTTGAGTACCCAAAGAGGTGTAAATGAGGGTGGAGGCAAGTGTGGGTGCTTCACCTGTCCCACCCAAATATTTCATGTAACAGTCAAAGAGATTCAACCTGGCGATCTCTCAATCACAGAAACACCTTCTCTAACCTCTGCACTACCTGTATGTTAGTCATGAGTATACTCAATCATAATTTTGAAATGCTAAGTGATAATTATACGTTTCAAGAGAATTTATATCAATATTATGAGATAAGTCATACTTTCGAGAAAGTTTAAACTAAAGTATTTCATAATAATAACATTAACAATCTTGTTTTCTTTTTTTCTGAGTGGTAGAAATGGGCTTCCATAAAAAGTAAAAGTAAAAGCTTGTTTAAACAATTTATTTTTATGAGTTGAAATGAAATTGAAGGAGAAATAAAGTCTGAAAACATTTATTGTTTTTCTTGTTCTAGTGTCTTTAGAGATGGAATATGACTCTTTGACGGGAACACGATTTTGATGATCTATTTGCTTCATAGAGCCGTTCAGTTTTGAACAACAGTGTTGTCATCATGTACAATGCGCATGATGACAAAAGTTATCTTTGCTAAATATATATTCCACTAGCTACTAAAAAAAATAGCTTCTCTAACGCTAAACCACGAAACAGGTTTAAAAAATCTCATTAGTCGAAGCTAACGCTGAACAGCTAACCCCTTAGTTGACTGTCAGTTTGTATCGTGTTGTGACGATTGCAGTTATTCCCAGATATAAGGACCAATGGGAAAAGAGACCAAGACTCAGATGAATTTATAGTGTTTATTTACAAGTGACGATGCAATAAGCCAGGGAGGAGACTGAAGAGTAAAGAGGTGATTAGGAATCTTGTAGTCCAGGGTGATAATGTTATTGCTGATTTCCCTTATGATGGGGATCGGGGGCAGACGTGGGGAGGGCTGACCCAAATGGTTCCAGACAAAGGAGATGAACAATGGCAGGCATTAGGCAAGTGGTAGGAAGGCATAGAGGCAGCTGAAAAGGGAGAACATCAAGGGTAACTCACTGGAGGCATGGAGATATATATACTGTGTATGTATATATATACTGTGTATGTATGTATATATATAT
>JBBPBX010003067.1:0-10255 GCA_038048925.1 Garcialebias charrua | reverse complement strand
GAACGTCTTTAGAACGCCCCTTTTACATATTCATGGCGGACAATAAATAAACCGACTAATTTATCAATCTAAGTGAAGATTTGAGCGATTTGTCTTCAGTTTGGGAAGCAGAAAGTTAGATGAACAAGAAACAGCAGGTTCTAATTTAGGTCTGCACCCGTATTTATTTGAGTCTTACCTTTTCAGGAAGCGAGGGAGCTCCGAGGGGGGGGCAGCTTTGTTTATTCCATTCTTGACGAAGGTTTACATCTTTTGGGAAAGTGAAAAGGCTCACTTGTTCACTGATGATATTAGAACACCCAAATGCGACACAACGTAACAGCATTTTTCATGTTATACAAAAAAAGGCGATCTGGCTGAGAATGAATATGCGTTATCATGGCAGACGCAGACTGAAGGTCCTGCTTTCTACGTCACAGATGTTGCATTTGCGTGTAGTCGGATGTCCCGTGAAGAAACACGGTTTTTAATTTTAAACTCACTTTGAAAGGAATTTTCATTAATATATCATTTTGTTTGCTAAAACGAACATAGTTGAATGAAACAAGATATTTATGTTGTGTCACTATATGCAAAGTTCAAAGATGATGTCACACACACTTTAAAGTTGCAGTATGTAACTTTTATAAAAATATATTATATATATATATTTTTTTTTAAGTTTTGTTTGAGGTCTTGGTCTTGGACCCTAAAAGTCTTGGTCTTGTCTCGTTCTCGGTACACTCTGGTCTTGGTCTTGACTTGGTCTCGGGTCAGGCGGTCGTGAACGCAACACTGGACCAGCGCTTCTTTTCTGTCACACCAGAGCTTCTGTGCGGGATGGAGACGCCCACAACAAATCTGAGTCGTGTCCGAGTTGAGTCTTTGTGACTGAAGTGAGAAAATTGAAATCCATTGCAAACGTTGCGTTCTGGAGATTCAAGGTGCAGCAGAATAAGATGCTGTCAGTGGCACTACACAGCTGCTTATTAATCTGGTTAGGCATGCACTGTATTCCTGACATAACTATGTTATTCTTTATTAAATCAGAGGAACAATCAAAAGCTCAGGAAGGAAACATGGGGGGGGGAAATATCAGTTAATAGATTTTAGAGTTTAATTGTGCAAGCTTATTTTAGAAGTGCACGTGACATAATCTATTAATCTTAATCTATTGTATTGATGTTTGGGGGAATGCGTGTAAAACAATCACAAAACCTATTTTTGTATTACAGAAAAGAGCTGTAAGAATTATCACTAGAAAACATTACCGTCATCCATCAAGTACATTATTTTATCAACTAAAGTTATTGAAGTTCCATGATTTGGTAGACTATAATATTTTATCAGTTATGTATAGGGCTCAAAATAATGCATTACCTTTAAATATCCAAATGCACTTTGTTAAAAGACAAAGTTGTTATAATCTTAAGGGGACAGAGTTGTTTGTAAAACCACAATTCAGAACTAGTTTGAAGGGACGTTCTACCTCAATCCAGGGAATTAGATTATGGAATGGCTTGGAGAATGTAGTTAAAAATGCCAAGTCAATGTTTACATTTAAGAAAATGATCAAAACAAATGTGTTAAAAAATATATATGAAATAGCGTAATGTGTATTGTATTAGTTAGAAAATTAGAAAGAGTTAGTCATTTTGTACTGTTGGTTGAAGATTATTATTGTTTAATCTGATTGTTGGAAAAAGTTGGTTGAAGATTATTATTGTTTACATGGTTGATTATTGTTGTTTAATCTGATTGTTGGAAGTAAGGGGCAGATATAATAAGATTTATTCTTCTTTCTGCTACCTTTCATTTTTTTACATTTTGTACACAATCATTTATGAGATTGTCTTGTATTGTTTCTTTTGTAAAAAATGAACAAATTTAATAAACATAAACAAACATAAACAAACATAAAGGCTATGATCAGATGTAGTCTGCAAACACGTGAAGCAAATCCAGGCTTTTATTTCTGTCAGTGTTTTTCTGTTTGTAAATGAAGTGTGTTCCAAGATTAGGCTTTCCCTTTCCTTTCTACATCAGTATCTTCAGTTCTGTTTGTTATTATGTTGTTTACCAGATGTTGTTTTTCTCAGTGCTCCTTAGTTCAGCCGCTTGCACACCTGCTCCTCATCTGTTCTCATCCCACTTAACAGCCTTCAAAGCATTTTTACACCTTAGGACCAGGCCAATGTCAAATGATAATAATAATAATAATAATTGTCTAATCTTGTCATCTGCGTATGTTTCCCATACACAGACGAAATTCGTCTCTGCATTTAACCCAACCATGATGGTTTCCTACATGCTGTTTTTTCTTTTTCTGTGACATTTTGCAGAGAGAGTCTTTCGTTTGCATTGCCAGAAGTAAGTTGGACCCCTTCAGGGCTGCCGGTTGTAACGATTCTGTTTGTAAATTTTATGGAAAGAGTTTCTCTGTGCAACCAGGGGACATAAGCAGTCCAATCCAGTGGCCTCAGGATTCCATCTCTGCTCTTTGCAGATGATGTGGTCCTGTTGGCGTCATCGAGCCGTGGTCTTTAGCTCTCACTGAAGCAGTTCACAGCCGAGTGTGAATCAGCACCGCCAGATCTGAGGCCATGGTCCTCAGTCAGAAAAGGGTGGATTGTTCTCTTCAGATCGAGGGTGAGGTTCTGCCTCAAGTGGAGGAGTTCAAGTATCTCCAGGTTTTGTTCATGAGTGAGGGAAGAATGGAGCGGGAGATTGACAGATGGATATGTGCAGTGTCTGCAGTATTGTGTACTCTGTAGCGGTCCGTTTTGGTGAAGAGAGAGCTGAGCTGTAAGGAGAAGCTCTCTGTTCACCGGTTGGTCTACGTTCCTGCCAATGGTCATGAACTGTATTCAAACACCTTGGGGTCCTCCCAGAGGAGCTGGAAGAGACTGTGGAGAGAGATGTCTGGACCTCTCTGCTCAAGCTGCTGCCCCACAACCTGACTTTGGAACAAGTGGACAATATTAGATAGATTGATGGATGGATGGATGGTTTGTTATTTTGTTCCCCCCTCCTTGGCTCTTGTCGAGTGAACATTTTAAGTTCACATCTAAACAAAAATGTGACAGACTTAAGCTGAAGCTTAAATTTTGAAGGTTTTAGTGGAATCTTATGGAACTTTACAACAAAGTGTGCTCATGCTGCTCAGTGCAGAAGGGAGTAAGACAGATGTGGTCTCCATGTGTGCCAACCTTCAACTCAAACATCCCTGTCTTCACGTCCCTGAGGGCTTCAACAGACTGGACCCTGTATGCTAATCAGGATGAACCCCCACCCCCTACCCTACACACAGATAGAAGATGCGCTGACAGGTTTCCTGGGATTGCTCTTGTCAGGCATGGTGGCACAGGTAGAGTAGAGCTGCGGCCTCTCAGCGAGAAGGTCACCGGTTCAAATCCCGGCCACAGGCTTTTCTGGGTGGAGTTTGCATGTTCTCTCCATGAGGGTTTTCTTCAGGTTCTCCGGTTTCCTCCCACAGACCAAAAACATGCATGTTAGGCTGATTGGTAACTAAATTGTCTGAGAGAGTGAATGGTTGTCTCATTTGTCTCCATGTGTCCCTGTGACGGACTGGAGACCTGTCCAGGGTGTCCCCCACCTCTCACACAGTGACTGCTGGACATGGACACCAGTGACCACTGTGACTTGAGAAAGAAGAAGTAAAGATAATGGATGATCAAGTCTCCTTTAAAACATTTTACCAGAGGCTCTTTGGAAATAAAGCTTGTTTGAGAAAAAAAAAAGTTTGGATCATCATTTATGCATAATATTTTAATCTTTACAAATCAATGATTTGTATCTTGTAGAGTTTTGGGGCCTGGTTTTCAAAAAGTCAAAAATAAATGGGTTCTGCAGAACTAACAGCAGCGCCTTCAGTCAGACGCTCTCGTCCTCTGGAGACTTTATTCTGGTGACAGAAGAGTCAACATCAAATGATCTTCACTTCCTCATTCACTTTAAAGCTCTCTCCAAAGCACCCACTTATCGGGAGTGACCTCCGCGTCTCCTAAAGCGCTCCAACACAACTTAGCAGTTAATAAAACATCGAGCCGGAGGGCGGGGATGGGGTGGGGTGGGGGGATTGTATTCTTCCTCTCAGCTGAAGGAATGAATAACTCCAACTGAAGTGTGATTGACATTTAACCCTGTCAAAGCCCACAGCAAAGAGGAGGAATCAATAAATTAGTGACACGGCGTCAGATCTGTGTGTTTTAATTGCTGAGCGGTGCATTATTTATCCGTCTGAAGGAAGCGAGCTGTGAACCAATTCCAAGTGTTGATTACTGAGCTAAAGAGCGATCACAGTGAATGGGAGAGTGGGTTCTTTGAAAAGCCGAGGCCCGGCGAGAGGACAGACTGACCCCGCTAAAGAGTCTCAGCGTTTTATTGAGTTTCCTACAGACCTAAGCAGTTGTTGTTCTTTGTTTCCAGCTATAAAAGCATTTATTTTATACCTGCAGGTAAATGTTCTGTCATATCTTTCAGTTTTCTTTTACCCGTGTCTCTGCTATGGTTTACAACAGTGCCACAAAATGGAAGTCTGTGCACAAAACAAAACTGTATTTTTTCTAACTTAGATGAAATGTGGCAGTAAGTAAAGTACTGAAAGTTTTCTCGTGGCAATGTTTGGTTTGAAAGTAAAAGTCAGGAGCTTAAATGGAGACACGTAGTTTCTGCAGCACAGGTGATAAAATGTGGATCAAGCTGCCGGTTATCGTTGTGTGATCAAACGCAAGACAGTTTTCAGACAACAAGTCAGAGAGCGATGCTGTTGAAGTAAACCTAAGAGAGGCGTTGAGCAGAACTCAGCTGTGCTGACCTGAAGCACAACACATCAACATGTGATAGACACGTCCTTCGTATTATTTTCCAATCATGATGAATTAACTCAGGTTAGATTTATTTGTGGTTCTTCTTCTTTCGGATTTTACCTCTTCAGGAGTCACAACGAGTCATCCCCCTCCACTGCAGTCTGTCCTCTGTGTCCTCTGTCCTCACTCCAACTACCTCCTTGTACAACTACATCCATATATCTGCTCTGTCTTTTTCCTGGCAGCTGCATTTGTAACATTCTTCTGCCAATACATCCACTGTCCCTCCTCTGGACATGTCCAAACCATCTCAGTGTGTCCTCTCTAACTTTATCTCCCAGTTGTTCAACATGTGCTGTACCTCTGATGATCTCATTCATAATCTTCTCCATCCTTGTCACTCCTAAGGAGAACCTTAACATCTTCATTTCTGCCACTTCCAGTTCTGTCTCCTGTCTTTTTGTTCATGTCTCTGTCTCCAGACGATACAACACAGCTGGTCTCACAACTGTCCTGTAAACTTCTTTTTAGTAGTTAACGCTTATTTTAATAACTAAAAACGAAGTTGCCTGCTGTCAACATTGATCATCCCTTGTTGAATCCTGTGACTGAGAGGTTGCACAGACCACGTCATCACTTCATCACATTACTGAGCCACAGCACCACCTTCTTTTTCACGTGTCAACCATTTTGGTTCTGTTACTTCCTCGCTTCACACCACAAAGACACAACCATCAAACCGAGTTGGCTAAAAGGCATCCAAGTCTCAGTCTGATGGAAAAGGGTGGACCGCCCTCTCCAGATATGTGGAGTGAGGTTCTGCCTCAAGTGGAGGAGTTCACATTCAACACTTGCTCTTCTCAAGGGCGGACGTCTCCTCTCGGTCTCCGTTTTGCTTTTGCTTTGTCTTGTCTGTGAAACTGTCTGAGAGCCTCTCTTCTACAAAATCTTCCGAATCATAACTATGGACTTCAATTTGGTCAGTTGGTCCCTCAACACAACTGATAACATTTCTTAAAAAAGAAGACAGGCTGTAGGCGAGCTGATTTGCCCTGTTGGCATGCGCTAGCTGGATATCTCGACTTGGAAGACTTGATGACGTGTCTATCTCTGCTGTCATCTGTGGATTTTAAGGACGCATATTTAATTGGATTTATGACAACTGGTTCCCTGTCTATCAACACACAAGGAAGACGTCGGCGGCTAATCTGGACCTGGTCAGGTTGCCTGCCTTACATGATGGCTTGGTTCAACTGGTACAAGCCATAGAGAGCACTTCACACCAGTTTTGGCCTTCCTGCACTGACTACCCATTCACCTTCTGATCCAGTTTAAAATACTCATGTATGTTTTTAAATCTCTGAACAGTTCCGCTCCGTCTTATCTCACTGACCTTCTGCAGCCATATGTCCCACGGCGCTCTCTGAGGTCAGCAGACCAGATGCTTCTCTCAATCCAAGATACTCGCTGTAAGCTCAGAGGTGACAGGGCTTTCTCTGTTGCAGGTCCAAGACTGTGGAATGAGTTGCCACTGAGTGTCAGGCAGGCTCCCACTCTCACAGTCTTTAAGTCTCGCTTGAAAACCCACTTCTATTCTCTTGCCTTTAACACGGTGTGATTTGTTTTGATCCTCTCTGTACTATGACAATTGTTCGCCATTTTAGTTAGTTTCTGTTGCTATTTGTATCTATATTTTTATTTTNTTATTATTATTATTATTATTATTATTATAATAATTATTATTACTGTATGTACATGTATAAATGCTGTAAAGGTTAAAGGAAAGAAGACGTTCCCGTGTTCGGTCGCTAGGTGGCGCCCGCGGTCCAGCTGTCAGCTTCACTTCCTGGACTCCAGCAGAAGAAAACCTACATCAAAGTTCCGCCTCATCCTTCAGAGGTGTTTGTAGGAACTCATCACGAACCTTTGGCCCAGGCAGCGAGGAGAGTTAAGTTTTACTTCCGCAGGGAATAGACTCGTCCTTGACGACTGCTGCGGTTGTTGCTAACATCGTTCATTGCTAAAGGTAAGTTTCCAGCTTTAATTAAGGAGATTCGGGTCGTTTTCAGTTTATTTTTTCTAGAAGCTTCGAAGCTGTCGTTCCCAGAAAACACTCCTTAAAATCTGTTGTTGTATTATTCAGCCTAAATAATCATTACTTGTTGCGACGGCATGTTTTTAACCACGTGGTCAGAGAATGTAAATATATAAGATTTCAGCGGCCTGAGGAGCTGCCACAGGGCGAGTTGAGGCATGTCTGAACACTTCCGGTCATCGTGTCCGCTGAATGAACATGGCAGGTTTCTGTGCAGGACGTTTACCAGTCATGGCCCCGAAGAGAAGAGCCGCATCTGCTGCTAAAGCAGGTGGAAAGAAGGCGAAGAAGGAGCTGGAGACACAGCCCAAGGATGCCTTCACATCAGCTAAAGAGGCCCTTCTGGCTGCAGGGCCACAGCAGAAAAGCAAAAAGAAAGTGGATGAACACTGCCCGCTGTCGTCATCTGGAGAGGTAAATCACTGCAATCCACAGGCATTTTAAGACACAAAGACAATTTTTTAATAAGTTTTGTTTCGTCTCCCAACAGGTTCACGAGGATTATGACTGCATGCTCAACCAGACAAACATAGGACATAACAACAACAAGTTTTATGTAATCCAAATTATTAAAGCAAACGACAACTACTATTCATGGAACCGATGGGGAAGAGTGGTAAGTTTACCATAAATTCCCACTGTACTGTATTGATGCCAAACTTTATCCGTTCTGAGTGACCTTCATGTTTGAAAATGACTGCATCTGAAATATCTGGATTGCTTTCTGTGGGTTGAGGGTGAGATTCTGCCTCAAGTGGAGGAGTTCAAATATCTCAGGGTTTTGTGAGGGAAGGATGGAGCGTGAGATTGACAGATTGATGCAGCGTCTGCAGTATTGCGGACTCTGTGCCGGTCCGTTGTGGTGAAGAGGGGGCTGAGCTGTAAGGCAAAGCTCTGTTTATCGGTCAATCTATGTTCCTACCCTCAACTATGGTCATGAACTCTGGGTAGTCACAGAAAGAATGAGATCGTGGATACAGGTGGTTGAAATGAGTTTCCTCCGCAGGGTAGCTGGACTCTCCCTTAGAGATAGGGTGAGAAGTTCAATTATCCAGGAGAGACTCAGAGTAGAACCGCTGCTCCTCCACATCGAGAGGAGCCAGTTGAGGTGGTTTGGGCATCTGGTAAGGATGCTCCCCGGGCACCCCCGGGCATGTCTAACTGGGAGGAGACCCTGGGAAAGACCCAGGACACGTCTTTCGGTTGGCCTGGGAACACCTTGGAGTCCTCCCAGAAGAGGTGGTTGTGGAAAGAGAAGTCTGGGCCTCCCTGCTGTAACTGCTGCCTCCGCAACCTGACTTTGGAATAAGTGGTGGATGGATGGATGGATGATCTGATCTGTTGTCAGAGGAAAACATGAGTTTAAATAAATAAGAAATAAAATAAACAAGTTATCCAAGTAAAAGTGTGAGGTGTGCAATGCTAGAACTCTTCCTCTCAATAAAAGTTAAATCTCTTAACCATCATTCATACAACCAATCAAGAAAATTGGGACATGACATAATAATTAATATTATTGTCGTGTCCCGAGCTCATAAAGCTGTGATTAGTTTTCTTATTTTTAATCGCTCTTCTCTGTTATCTAATTCAGGGTGAAGTGGGGCAGCACAAACTGAATGGTGTCGGTGAGCTTGCGATGGCCGTCAAGGACTTTGAGAAAAAGTTCAAAGACAAGACGAAGAACAACTGGCAGGACCGGACCAACTTTGTCTGCCACCCTGGGAAGTACACGCTGATTGAGGTGGATGGAGAGCAGGACGCTGAGGTCAAGGTAACGTCAAAGTGCCTATGACAAACTGTACAGTAGCCACAGTTTCAGATATTTCACATACAGTAGTCTCTGAAGATCCGCAATAAGTGAAAAACCGTGAATATTACTGATTTAGGAATATTATCATATTTTTGTCATAAATGTCACACCGCCCTATAAGGTGCATCAGTCCAAATATGTCTAATAAAGTGGAAAAATCCATAAATACATAGCATCTATTATGCGTCACAGCTGAAGCAACATGTTTGTTATGCGACACCGCTAACAACCCGGGAATGTGGGCCGAATAATAATAATAATAATAATTCAATTTATAACGCACTTTTCATTACTGAAAATCTCAAAGTGCTACACATATATTGAATGCTACACACATTCATAAACCGGTGGCGGCAGACTACCATGCAAGGTGCTTTCCAGTCCTACCGGGAGCAACTCAGGGTTAAGTGTCTTGCCCAAGGACACAACGACACATGGTGCGGGTCCCGGGAGTAGAACCGCCAACTTTCCGATCGGGAGACGACTGCCATTACCACTACACCACCGCCGAACCCAGAAGTGTGGGCTGGTGTTGTGCCAACAATTGATTGGCTGCCAAATGGTGGCCGTGGGAGCATGTACGGGAGGAACTTAACAAGATTAGCACTTAAAAACAATTATTTGTTTGCTTGAAATTATAGCAAAGGTGTGTCTCAGTCTAACTTTTCCTTAATAAATGCATGTTGACGGTCAAATCAGCTGCGTTTTCAAAAGTCGATGCGCGAAAACATGAATGCTCAGAGGTTGACTCGCTGTGCAGTTCTTTTATATTTAACAAGCTAAACACCTAAAACAATTATTTGTTAGCTAGACTTTATAGTAAAGGTTTGTCTCAATTGAATTTTACTAACTTAATAAATAAACTTTGACGGTCAAATCAGCTGCATTTCTCTGGGGCGGCGCAGCAAAATAAAGCTGATTTGATGGTTACTCTTAGGCAGACAACTGTGGGAGATTTTGGCAAGCCGACTGTGACAATAACAGGCCACTTTTACCTATTACATGATACACTGGCATGCAATATTACTTGACTGTCATCTAGTGGCTGAAAATGGTAGTGTTCAATATTTTCAGTCAGAATGAATGAAAACGGTCATATCTCAGCCAAAAATCGGTTTATAAATATGGAAAAAATCCATAAATACGTCGCTTCGGCTTATAAGTTGCAGGGCATACAAATTATGCAAAAAAACTGCGACTTATGGGGTGAAAAATATGGAAGTACAAGTAGTGAGAAGTAGTTTACACCCTCATTCGCCCCACTCTGGGCCCCTGAGCAAGGCCCTTAAAGATCCACTGACATGATTTGTTTACCATTCATAAAATTGCTCAATATACTGTATATATATTTTAACATTTAAATATGTTCGTTTTTGCAAACAAAATGATAAATCACTTTAATTTTGCTTTAAAAGTGATTTTGAACTTCAAGCCGTGTTTAATCATGGGAAAACCGATTACATGCGAACGCACCATCTGTGACGTAGTGTGCAGAGTGTGGGCAGAGCTCTGGGCTTGTCACAGTGCGCGGGTGTGAGCAGC
>JBBPBX010003066.1:58170-85186 GCA_038048925.1 Garcialebias charrua | reverse complement strand
AAAAGGGCCAGGCTTCAGTGGTTGACTTCACGTCATCCGCCTTCCGGTTCAGACCCTGGCGTCTGCTGGCTGGGTCGCGCCAGCGTAACTGAATGTGCGCTGTAAGGTCGCCGTGATCTACTGTTCCACGACCAAATGTACAAGCCTCCTGCTTCCCTCTACTGTTGAGGTGGAGCTCGTGGTGAGTAAAGCGCTAGTTCGTCTTTCTGTTTTATGTTCAGCTTTTAATTCTAATCTTTGTTTATTAGCTGCTGCTGTTTGTCCTTCACCGTTTTGTTCACCTGCTGTTCGAGCTGTCCACTGGCTGTCGTCTTGCTGTCCTGGCTGCTGATTTGATGCCCACTGTTCTGGTCAGCTTAAGGCTGGCTGCATCACCCGTCCTGTCTGGCTGATCGGGGCCGACTGGGGTTCAGCCCGGACTGGGGTTCAGCCCGGACTAATCGTCTTGGTGCCGGCGTGGATGGTGTCTGCTGCAGCGCAACGGTTCTCCCAGGACGAACTCTTTGGACAGCTGTGGCTTGATTAATTGGACATCTCCCAGGCGGTGGTATTAATTCTGCCGTGGTGTACTACTGTCTTTATCGAATTGCACTTTCATTGTTGCCAGGAGTTATTACTGCCTTTTTAACTGTGTATTTTAAATTTAGGATTTTTTATTAAACAAATTGTGCAATTTATTGGTGTTTGTGTGAAGTGTCTCCTGCCTCATCTTCTGCAACGGGTCTAAAGTGCCTAAAGGGTAACTTTTAATAAAGTTTTTAACCAAATTCATTTTTTTAAATAGATTATTTTTTTTAAACTAAAAGTTGCCTAAAGTATTTTTTTACCCATACCCGTTCGGCTACAAATATAAAAAAGTTACAAAACAATTCTAAGTTTTCACCAATTGCACGTCACTTATACAGTATTCTGATACCTACTTGACACTGCAGACTACGTGATGGTGTAACGACACTGCAACGTGATGATGTAATGACGCTGTTCGTCTGTCTGCTCACTGCTTTGAGGTTAAAAAAAGAAAAATATGAGCATATTTTGCACAGAAATGACATTGAAAACATTAAAACCTCTACCACCGCATGTGGTACATGTGATGAAACGAGATTATTTACACCGGGTCCCAGTAACATCCAACAACAAAAAAATGTAAGAGAAGAACAGTAGTAACATCTAAGATATGATCTAAGAAAAACATCAGCTAAAAATACACTAAGCACCAATGTACCGTAATAGAAAAACATCAATACAAGCAGCAGCACGAGCATGAGTCCGTATGAGCAGATGGTCACAAATGAACAGCAACAGGAAAACAGATCAGCATGATGTGATATTTTGCAGTGATTATTCTTATCATGTATTATTCATGAGTCTAACAGCCTCAGGGTAGCAGCTGTTCCTCAAGTGGTTCAACATTTGATGCTCAACCTACTTCCTGAGGGGAACAGGGCAAAGATTGTGTATGCGCTGGATGAGTGTGGTCCTTCATGATGCAGGTGGCCCTCTTCTTGCATCTGGAGGTGTAGATGTCTGTGATGGTGGGGAGACTGACTCCAACAGACCTCTGTGCAGCCTTCACCACTCTCTGCAGAGCTTTTTTTCTGCAGCTGTGCAGCCTCCATGCCACACGTTGATGCTGGAGCACAGGATGCTCTCCACTGCACACCTGTAGAAGGAGGTGAGGACTGAGCTTCCCAGACCAGATCTTCTCAGCCGTCTGAGGAAGTAGAGTCTCTGATGACCCGATCATGGGCGATGGTGTTGTCAGTCCTCACCTCCTTCTACATGTGTGCAATGGAGAGCATCCTGTGCTCCAGCATCAACGTGTGGCATGGAGGCTGCACAGCTGCAGAAAGAAAGGCTCTGCAGAGAGTGGTGAAGGCTGCACAGAAGATGTTGGAGTCAGTCTCCCCACCATCACAGACATCTACACCTCCAGATGCAGGGAGAGGGCCACCTGCATCATGAAAGACCCCACTCACCCAGCACACACAGTCTTTGCCCCGCTCCTCTCAGGACGGAGGTTAAGGAGCATGAAATGTAGAACCATTAGACAGAGGAACAGCTTCTACCCTGAGGCTGTTAGACTCATGAATAAATAAATAATAAGAATAAATACTGCAAAATATCACATCATGTTGATGCTGATCTGTTTTCTTGTTGTTGTGTGTTCATTTGTGACCATCTGCTCATACAGACTCAGGTTCGTGCTGCTGTTTATAATGATGTTTTTCTATTACATTAGTGATTAGTGTATTTCTAGTTGATGTTTTTCTTAGTTATATCCTAGATATTATTACTGTTTTTCTCTTACATTTTGTTGTTGGATGTAACTGGGACCATGTGTACATAATCTCGTTTCATCACATGTACCACATGTGGTGCAAATGACAATATTCTGACTGTGATTCTGATAAAAGTTGCAGGACTAGCTGAAAACATGTAAAAATATGAAAAAGTTACAAAACAATTCTCAGTTTTCACCAAATGCACGTCACTTCTATTTTCATCTTACCTGCATCACTGCAGTTTGACCGTGATGACGTAACGACGCTCTTTGGGGAAGGGTAGGGGCTGTCTGCTCACTCCGCTTTGAGGTGAAAAATGAAACATAAGAGCAAATTTAGCACAAAAATCACGGTGAAAACATTAAAACCTCTCTTTATGTTACAATACAGCGTTCACAGCTTGTCACGCTGCAGTGGTCAAGTTAAATGTTAACGCTTCTTCTTCTTTCGGCTTTTCCCTTTTCAGGGGTCGCCACAGCGAGTCATCCTCCTCCACCTCACTCTGTCCTCTGAATCCTCTGTCCTCACTCCAACTACCTTCATGTCCTCGCTAACTGCATCCATATATCTCCTCTTTGTCTTTTTCCTGCAGCTTCATGTCTAACATCCTTCTACTAATATACCCACTGTCCCTCCTCTGGACATGTCCAAACCATTGTCCCTCCTCTGGACATGTCCAAACCACTGTCCCTCCTCTGGACATGTCCAAACCACTGTCTCTCTGACTGTCCACCTGCTGAGTGTCTCTCTGACTGTCCTCCTGCCGAGTGTCTCTCTGACTGTCCACCTGCTGAATGTCTCTCTGACTGTCCACCTGCTGAGTGTCTCTCTGACTGTCCTCCTGCTGAGTGTCTCTCTGACTGTCCTCCTGCTGAGTATCTCTCTGACTGTTCACCTGCTGAATGTCTCTCTGACTGTCCACCTGCTGAATGTCTCTCTAACTGTCCACCTGCTGAGTGTCTCTCTGACTGTCCACCTACTGAATGTCTCTCTGACTGTCCTCCTGCTGAATGTCTCTCTGACTGTCCACCTGCTGAGTGTCTCTCTGACTGTCCACCTGCTGAATGTCTCTCTGACTGTCCTCCTGCTGAGTGTCTCTCTGACTGTCTACCTGCTGAATGTCTCTCTGACTGTCCACCTGCTGAGTGTCTCTCTGACTGTCCTCCTGCCGAGTGTCTCTCTGACTGTCTACCTGCTGAATGTCTCTCTGACCGTCTACCTGCTGAATGTCTCTCTGACTGTCCACCTGTTGAGTGTCTCTCTGACTGTCTACCTGCTGAGTGTCTCTCTGACTGTCCACCTGCTGAGTGTCTCTCTAACTGTCCACCTGCTGAATGTCTCTCTGACTGTTCACCTGCTGAATGTCTCTCTGACTGTCCTCCTGCTGAGTGTCTCTTTGACTGTCTACCTGCTGAATGTCTCTCTGACTGTCCACCTGCTGAGTGTCTCTCTGACTGTCCTCCTGCTGAGTGTCTCTCTGACTGTCTACCTGCTGAATGTCTCTCTGACTGTCTACCTGCTGAATGTCTCTCTGACTGTCCAGATGGACATAGACATGTAAATATAACATGTTCAACTGAAATTGTGTGTTTGTGTGTGTGACTGTTTTATGGTTTTTAAGGACAGTGTTTTATCAGGACTGTAATGAACTGCCATCTGATTGATTGTCTGATTGTTTATAGCGTATGACTAGCCTGGCCCTCGCCATACCTGCACAGCTCCGCTCAATTCTATTTCCCTTCACTGCTGGGTCTGGGATTTGTCCCATAGACAACGATTCCTCCGGTCGATTTTTGACCGGACCAATCAGAGAACAGAAGGCGGATTGGCAGATTAACAGACCAATCAGAGAACAGAAGGCGGAGTTTTGAACGACGTCGACTGACGTCGTCAGTTAAAATGGCTGCCACCACGAAGGAATTTTCCAGAAAACAAGGTAAAAAACTATTATTTCTTTCCTGAGAAAAACTATATTTCTTAGCTGACGTTTTATCAGAAGTGTTTCTGAGCTTAACAGTTCCTAAATCAATTCACGAAATGGTCAAATCTGCTGGATTTAAATAGTTTCGGTTTCACATTTTCCAAACAGCCTCAGGGTGCGCTACGAAAATAAATGATAAAAAATCGAATTTTATCTCAAATGTTTCATCAAGGCCAACAGTCAGTAAATTAGAGCCATATAATTACACACTGGTAGCAGAAAAAATATCCACCAAGTGGTTTCTGAGCTTTTTATCTGAATAGCCTGGACCTTGCCAGGCTAAGCTAACAAAACTACGCCTTCTGTTCTCTGATTGGTCCGGTCAAAAATAGACCGGAGAAATCGTTTTCAATGGGAGGAATGCCAGACCCTAGTACGAAGCAAAGTGAAGGACAGGGTTTGGTTTTAACCAGGCTAGCGTATGACTGTCCTAACAAACAACTGTCCATAAAAAAACCACAATACACTCCCATACACACACAATTGAACAATAAGGTTGATGAATCCACACGTAGCAAGTATATCTGTTTAGGAACACAAGAACTAAAATGTACCTTGGTACTCGTGTTTAATGGAAGTTGATCGCTCTTCTGGCTACCTGCGATCTCCTGACTCTGGACGTGTTCACGTCATCTGGAACAGATCATTTATACTTATATTTAGAGGAAATTCTACATTTTGATGATAGCTGCTGTCACATGTAAACCAATAAACATTACATGATTGTTTTTGGCCAAAGTATCCATCTCACATAAAGGAAAGATGGATGGACATAGTATTTACAAAACTCCTCTCATGATGGGTGGACTAAGATGAAATTAAAATTAGCTGAATGAAAGAAAACTATAAATTTAAAAACTGTGACTAATAATATTGAAGTCATACATAACAATCCCTGCATTATTTATAAAATTGATATCTATGTCATATACATACACACAAATATACATATATACATGTATATAAGCATATCATATATGCATATTCATATACAGTGTATATACATATATGCATATACATGTATACTGTATATGCATATACATATACTGTACAGATAGACATATACATGTAAATATAACATGTTCAACTGAAATTGTGTGCGTTTGTGTGTGTGACTGTTTTGTGGTTTTTATGGACATTGTCATATGCTATAAACAGACAAGCAGATTACAGTTCATTACTGTCCTGACAAAACACTGTCCTTAGAAACCACAAAACAGTCACACACACAAACACACACACAATTTCAGTTTATCATGTTTTTAAGAAAGCAAGATGTTTGATGGATAGATGGATGATATTTGATGGATGGATACATGGATGGATGGATGGATGTTTGATGGATGGATGGATGGATGCATGCATGGATGGATAAAAGGTGGACATCAGTCAGTAAAGACTCCATCTGTCTGCGTTCAGCAAGGCTGGATGTTTGATGGATGGATGGATGTATGGATGGATGTTTGATAGATGGATGTATGTATGGATGGATAAAGCGTGGACCTCAGTCAGTAAAGAATCCATCTGTCTGGTTTCAAGAAGGCCGGATGTTTGATAGATGGATGGATAGATAGATGGATGGATGTTTGATAGATGAATGATGGATGGATGTTTGATGGATGGATGGATGTTTGATGGATGGATGGATAAAGTGTGGACCTCAGTCAATAAAGAATCCATATGTCTGGGTTCAGGAAGGCAGGATGTTTGATGATGGATGGATGATGTTTGATGGATGGATGCATGGATGGATGGATGGATGTGTGGATGTTTGATGGATGGATGGATGGATGAATGGATGGATAAAGCATGGACCTCAGTCAGTAAAGAATCCATCTGTCTGGGTTCAGCAAGGCAGGATGTTTGATGGATGGATGGATGTTTGATGGATGGATAGATGTTTGATGGATGGATGGATGGATGTTTGATGGATGTTTGAGATGTTTGATGGATAGATGGATGGATGGATGTTTGATGCATGGATGTATGGATGGATGGATGTTTGATGGATGGATGGATGGATGGATAAAGTGTGGACCTCAGTCAGTAAATCCATCTGTCTGGGTTCAGGAAGGTAGGATGTTTGATGGATAGATGTATGGATGTTTGATGGATGGATGATGGATGTATGGATGTTTGATAGATGGATGTTTGATGGATGGATGGATGTTTGATAGATGGATGGATAAAGCGTGGACCTCAGTCAGTAAAGAATCCATATGTCTGGGTTAAGGAAGGCAGGATGTTTGATGGATGATGGATGTTTGATGGATAGATGTTTGATAGATGGATGGATGCATGGATGGTTGGATAAAGCGTGGACCTCAGTCAGTAAAGAATCCATCTGTCTGGGTTCAGCAAGGCAGGATGTTTGATGGATGGATGTTTGATGATGGATAGATGGATGTTTGATGGATGGATGGGTGGATGTATGGATAAAGCGTGGACCTCAGTCAGTAAAGAATCCATCTGTCTGGTTCAGGAAGGCAGGATGTTTGATGGATGGATGGATGTATGGATGTTTTATGGATGGATGGATGCATGGATGGATGGATAAAGCGTGGACCTCAGTCAGTAAAGAATCCATATGTCTGTTTTCAAGAAGGCAGGATGTTTGATGGATGGATGGATGATGTTTGATAGATGGATGCATGGATGGATGGATGGATGGATGGATGGATGGATGGATGCATGGATGGATGGATAAAGCGTGGACCTCAGTCAGTAAAGAATCTATCCGTCTGGGTTCAGCAAGGCTGGATGTTTGATGGATGGATGGATGTTTGATAGATGGATGGATGGATGTATGTATGGATGGATAAAGCATGAACCTCAGTCAGTAAAGAATCCATCTGTCTGGGTTCAGGAAGACAGGATGTTTGATAGATGGATGGATAGATGGATGGATGTTTGATGGATGGATGATGGATGGATGTTTGATGGATGGATGTTTGATGGATGATGTGTGGATGTTTGGATGGATGTTTGATGGATGATGTGTGGATGTTTGATGGATGGATGGATAAAGCGTGGACATCAGTCAGTAAAGAATCCATCTGTCTGGGTTCAGTAAGGCAGGATGTTTGATGGATGGATAGATGGATGTTTGATGGATGGATGGATGGATGGATGTTTGATGGATGGATGGATGGATAAAGCGTGGACCTCAGTCAGTAAAGAATCCATCTGTCTAGGTTCAGGAAGCCAGGATGTTTGATGGATGGATGATGGATGGATGTTTGATGGATGGATGGATGGATGTTTGATGGATGGATGGATGGATGTTTGATAGATGGATGGATAAAGCGTGGACCTCAGTCAGTAAAGAATCCATATGTCTGGGTTAAGGAAGGCAGGATGTTTGATGGATGATGGATGTTTGATGGATAGATGTTTGATAGATGGATGGATGCATGGATGGTTGGATAAAGCGTGGACCTCAGTCAGTAAAGAATCCATCTGTCTGGGTTCAGCAAGGCAGGATGTTTGATGGATGGATGTTTGATGATGGATAGATGGATGTTTGATGGATGGATGGGTGGATGTATGGATAAAGCGTGGACCTCAGTCAGTAAAGAATCCATCTGTCTGGTTCAGGAAGGCAGGATGTTTGATGGATGGATGGATGTATGGATGTTTTATGGATGGATGGATGCATGGATGGATGGATAAAGCGTGGACCTCAGTCAGTAAAGAATCCATATGTCTGTTTTCAAGAAGGCAGGATGTTTGATGGATGGATGGATGATGTTTGATAGATGGATGCATGGATGGATGGATGGATGGATGGATGGATGCATGGATGGATGGATAAAGCGTGGACCTCAGTCAGTAAAGAATCTATCCGTCTGGGTTCAGCAAGGCTGGATGTTTGATGGATGGATGGATGTTTGATAGATGGATGGATGGATGTATGTATGGATGGATAAAGCATGAACCTCAGTCAGTAAAGAATCCATCTGTCTGGGTTCAGGAAGACAGGATGTTTGATAGATGGATGGATAGATGGATGGATGTTTGATGGATGGATGATGGATGGATGTTTGATGGATGGATGTTTGATGGATGATGTGTGGATGTTTGGATGGATGTTTGATGGATGATGTGTGGATGTTTGATGGATGGATGGATAAAGCGTGGACATCAGTCAGTAAAGAATCCATCTGTCTGGGTTCAGTAAGGCAGGATGTTTGATGGATGGATAGATGGATGTTTGATGGATGGATGGATGGATGGATGTTTGATGGATGGATGGATGGATAAAGCGTGGACCTCAGTCAGTAAAGAATCCATCTGTCTAGGTTCAGGAAGCCAGGATGTTTGATGGATGGATGATGGATGGATGTTTGATGGATGGATGGATGGATGTTTGATGGATGGATGGATGGATGTTTGATAGATGGATGTATGTATGGATGGATAAAGCGTGGACCTCAGTCAGTAAAGAATCCATCTGTCTGGTTTCAAGAAGGCCGGATGTTTGATAGATGGATGGATAGATAGATGGATGGATGTTTGATGGATGAATGATGGATGGATGTTTGATGGATGGATGGATGGATGGATGTTTGATGGATGGATGGATAAAGTGTGGACCTCAGTCAGTAAAGAATCCATATGTCTGGGTTCAGGAAGGCAGGATGTTTGATGATGGATGGATGATGTTTGATGGATGGATGGATGGATGGATGTGTGGATGTTTGATGGATGGATGGATGTATGGATGGATAAAGCGTGGACCTCAGTCAGTAAATAATCCATCTGTCTGGGTTCAGTAAGGCAGGATGTTTGATGGATGGATGGATGTTTGATGGATGGATATATGTTTGATGGATGGATGGATGTTTGATGGATGGATGGATGGATGTTTGATGGATGGATGGATGTTTGATAGATGGATGGATGGATAAAGCTTGGACCTCAGTCAGTAAAGAATCCATATGTCTGGGTTTAGGAAGGTAGGATGTTTGATGGATGATGGATGGATGGATGTTTGATGGATGGATGTTTGATGGATGGATGAATGCATGGATGGATGGATAAAGCGTGGACCTCAGTCAGTAAAGAATCCATATGTCTGGGTTCAGGAAGGCAGGATGTTTGATGATGGATGGATGATGTTTGATGGATGGATGGATGGATGGATGTGTGGATGTTTGATGGATGGATGGATGTATGGATGGATAAAGCGTGGACCTCAGTCAGTAAATAATCCATCTGTCTGGGTTCAGTAAGGCAGGATGTTTGATGGATGGATGGATGTTTGATGGATGGATATATGTTTGATGGATGGATGGATGTTTGATGGATGGATGGATGGATGTTTGATGGATGGATGGATGTTTGATAGATGGATGGATGGATAAAGCTTGGACCTCAGTCAGTAAAGAATCCATATGTCTGGGTTTAGGAAGGTAGGATGTTTGATGGATGATGGATGGATGGATGTTTGATGGATGGATGTTTGATGGATGGATGAATGCATGGATGGATGGATAAAGCGTGGACCTCAGTCAGTAAAGAATCCATATGTCTGGGTTCAGGAAGGCAGGATGTTTGATGATGGATGGATGATGTTTGATGGATGGATGGATGGATGGATGTGTGGATGTTTGATGGATGGATGGATGTATGGATGGATAAAGCGTGGACCTCAGTCAGTAAATAATCCATCTGTCTGGGTTCAGTAAGGCAGGATGTTTGATGGATGGATGGATGTTTGATGGATGGATATATGTTTGATGGATGGATGGATGTTTGATGGATGGATGGATGGATGTTTGATGGATGGATGGATGTTTGATAGATGGATGGATGGATAAAGCTTGGACCTCAGTCAGTAAAGAATCCATATGTCTGGGTTTAGGAAGGTAGGATGTTTGATGGATGATGGATGGATGGATGTTTGATGGATGGATGTTTGATGGATGGATGAATGCATGGATGGATGGATAAAGCGTGGACCTCAGTCAGTAAAGAATCCATCTGTCTGTTTTCAGGAAGGCGGGATGTTTGACTCACCAAATACCAAATGACCTCTTGGACTAGCTGAAAACCTGTACATGTAAAAATATGAAAAAGTTAAAAAACAATTCTCAAGTTTATACAATACACTTATACAGTATTCTGTATTATTCAGTATTCAGTATTCCAACAACAGTATTCTTATACCTACATAAAACTGCAGTCAACGTGATGACGTAACGAGGCTGCAACGTGATGACGTGATGACGTAACGACGCAGTTCGTCCGTCTGCTCACTGCTCAGAGGTAAAAAAAAAAAAAAAAGAGCAGATTTACCACAAAAATGACGTTGGAAACATTAAAACCCCTCTACCCTATTAACGCATGTTAAATTACAGCGTTAGTCACGCTGTTATTGTGACGTGACACGTTCACGGTAGTGACGCTAACGCGACGTGCGTTTAATTTTGTCTTCGTCGCGTTAAGACTCTAAATAACCACTAAAAACATCCACAAGTGATGCATATATAGTATCGCTGATTTATATAAATGTCTATAAAAGTTTTCAACAGCGTTGAAAGGTTGTCACGCTTCTGAAGTGAAGTTACGTTACATGCTAACGCTAGCCGCAGCTAGTTTGAGCTGCGTCTTTCTTCACGCACTCAAAACTCATGCACAGATACTTCCTAATTTATCTAAATGTTGATAAAGTTTTCTACAGTCTTCACAGTTTGTGACGCTGCGGTTAAAGTCACGTTACTACTGGATTAGGTTAACATTTCCTTGAGATGATGTCATCAAAAGCAACAAAAATTTTTTTTTAATTCTTACCTGAATGAAGTCAATACACTCTGACACTCTGTCCACCTACCGCTGCAAAATTTTATTTAAATCGCTCTCCAAAAATAATCTCCGCTCACCTACATGCACTCAACACACGACGCCATAACTCTGCACGTGTAAGCTCAAGGGGCTTTAACTTTTAAAAACTCGGTCACCTGAGGCCCCGCCCTGAGCCCCCGCCCACTACAGGGTCTCCACATCACGAGAGGAGGGGCGGCGTTGGAGTTTCGCGCGGTCTCCACATCACGAGAGGAGGGGCGTTGCAGTTTGGCGCCATGTGTGTCAGTGAGCCACACACACGGCTTCAATAAATGCAACCGATACACAAAAACATACACACCACACACAAATACCCTGGGAGGTGCGTAGCCAGCCAATTTTATAAATGTAAATAACTTTTTATTAAAACAATTTTAAGTGTTAAAGCACACTCCAACTCATCCAGGCAGCCTATTAGCCACAAGTTACGCTGATATTGATGAGAAAAAACAATGTTTACATATTAATATATTTGGATACAATCTGTGTTTTATCCAGACATTGGCAAAGGCTGGCTAATACCAAATGTCCCGATAATGTCGGTACGTAGTCTGGCGCATAGGCGGGCCAATACGCTTGCACCAACGCACACACACACACACACACACACACACACACACACACACACAGAAAGGGAGAGAAACAGAAGCATAGTTTCCAATATTCAGCTGTCACAAGCCGTGTTTCCATCAAGGTTTCTAGATGCGCATTTTGAAGTATCGCATCAGAAAAGCTGAATGGAAACGGCAAAATGCGAATTAGTCAAAGTCAAAAGTCAAAGTCAACTTTATTGTCAGAACTGCAATATGTACAGGACAAACACAGGATTGAAATTGCGTTTCTCTCAGTCCCTCGGTGCAACAGTAACCATTTAAACACTAAAACACTGAAACATTTAGTAAACATAAGCATAAAATAGTAAAAGTGTAACACTGTCCTGAGTTTTTGCATAGTAGTATAAAAGTATGAAAATTTACACCAACACTAAAACACTAAACATTTAAAGGTTCAGTCTGCAGTTTCTGTAGAACATCAGCACTTAGAAAAAATTTCAACAAGCAAAGCATTCTGATCCCTCCCCCTCAGAGCCATATATGGCTCTGCCCCCTTGTGGTCTGTTGAAATTTGAATTCAAGCTCTGTTTTTATTGGCTGATTCAAATTCAAGCTCGGTTTTTATTGGCTGGTTACAAACTTTGTTTTTATTGGCTGGAAAATGGCGGGTCACTTTTTCTTTTTAGAAATGCTTATTTACCACCTGGAGAAGCAAGGGGACAATATTTTTTTTTAGTTTTTTTCAGAGATTACCTCTCTAACATCAATCTAGTGACAGAGTGAAGAAATATGTTAAAAATATATTGTTAGAAAAGTTACATATAGCAGCTTTAATGAACATAAGCATAAAATGAAATAATAAAAGTGTAATTAACTTCCTCTAATTCGCCAAAACGTTGATACGCTCGCTTGAGGTGGTTTTTGTGTTTTTCGAAACAGAGCCGATGCGCAAAACGACAGATGGAAACAGATTTGCCGACTCAGTTCTGCCGTAGCGAACATTCACGTCACGTGACTTCGTCTCCGGACAACATGTAACATCGCTAAAACTAGTTGGCATGACAGAATAAATACAACTTGCCCGATAGCAACACATACCTGAAATATTCTCTCCATTTTGACGAGATGTGTGGTCGGGTCCTGTTTTCAACCGCTACTTCCTGTTTACTGTAGACATGCGTAACGCTGACGTCTGACGTAATGACGCTGACGTCTGACGTAATGCCGCTTTGCGTGGCCTGGTAGATGCGCTTCAAGCCAGTTGATGGAAACACTTCTGCTTCGCATTAATTTTTATTTACATTTTTGCGAATTTTCAAAAATTCACTCAAAATTCGTATTGAAAATAGATGGAAACACGGTTATAGAGGCTGGTGACCTGATCTCATTCTGCTGCTACATCACTGCATCCACACACATGCAGTGCATTCACATGTAATGCTCCCTGTGTGTGTGTGTGTGTGTGTTTGTGCGTGCGTGTGCGTGTGTGTGTGTTTATGTGGTACTATTACGTTTGACACATTAGTGCAACCCTATAATTTTTTCTAAACCAAACAGTTTTATAGATAAAAACTGTTCTAAATCAACAACAAAATGTTATTTTTGACACTGAAACAAACAATAATTAAACAGCTTGTTGCTGTAACGTTTGCACAGAATCAAAATTAGTTTAAAATCAAATGAATCCATGTGTTTGAAGCCTCAACGTGTGCGTTTGCACATGCATGGCAGCAGGCTGTTTGTCGTGGAGGGGGGCAGCAGCGAGTGAGTTGTGCGTTGAGCGGCAGCGTGCAGACAGATGGCCGGGACACTCGGACGTCTGTGGGCGAACAGGCCCACCATTGTCTCTGTCACAGAGACTTCGGATTGTTGTGACGGCTCAAGCAAGACATTTTGTCCAACATGATTGTGTCCAAAAAGTCAACATGGACACCCCGATGCCATGGCGTTCCCTGGGGTGGACAACTTTTGTAATGTTGTGAGACAGCGCTGTTTGTGATGTCATGAATTAAAGGAGACCACAGATAGGTCTTTAAATTTTTTATGGTATGTCTGTGGGCTATCCAGACAATGTTCATTCAATTTAATACACAAAATAATTCTTAGATAATCAATTATACCCTTTTTAATTCTGCCATTTTTAACTTTCGTTTTGAACGACTGGTTTATGATAATGAGCTGTCATGGCCACGCCCTTCAAAGATCTGTTTACATTAACTCCGCCCTCTGTAACAGCCAGCTTCAAAGCAGCTCTGCGCCGTGATGGACAGAGAGCAACAGCTACAGGACAGATGCACGTGACGTGCAGCAGGTCCTCGGATGGATGGATGGATGGATGGACGGACGGACGGACGGACGGACGGGATGGATGGATGGAAGGATAAAGCTTGGACCTCAGTCAGTAAAGAATCCATCTGTCTGGGTTCAGGAAGGCAGGATGTTTGATGGAGCTGACGTGGAGCCAGGAGGACGCAGCTGCTCTGAGCGCTGCACCTGTTACCTGCTCAGGAGTTGACAGAACTCTTCAGCGACGCAGAGGATGAAGAATTCAATGAGTTTGAATAAAAATAAATAAATAAATATTTTTTTTGGCGTTTATCTTGTCACATTTTAAAGAGATGAAGGTTGTTGCACCATGTTGGTAACATGTAGTAGCAAGTAACATTCCTCAATAGGTAAGTTGAAACTGTGTTGGTTTTCCATCCCAAACCTTTTGGGTTCAATTCCCACATGGTACAAGGTTTTTTTTTAAAATTCTTTCCAGATTAAAAAAACACAAGAAAACTATTTACAAAACAACAAGAAATAAAACAATACATGAAATGAAAGGAAGCAGAAGAAGAAAATAATCTTATCTGCCCCTTCTCAAACTATTTTTTTAATCCAATAAAAGACAAACGTAAAATTAGTTGTTTGAATCGAGTGTTTGAAAAAAAAAATAGTTTGAGAAGGGGCAGATAAGATTATTTTCTTCTTCTGCTTCCTTTCATAATAATGATAATAATAATGTCACATTTTTGTCATCTGTGTATGTTTCCCATACAAGACGAAATTCGTCTCTGCATTTAACCCAACCACCACCAGGTAGTGCAGTGAGCAACCATAGAAAGCGCCCGGGGAGCTGGAGAATTAGGTGTGCACTCATAGACACCCCAGGGTGTGTAGTGGCCGGGGCCGGGGTTTGAACCTGTGTCCTTCGGGTCCCAAGTCGGCAGCCCTGCCTCTACACCATCTTTCATTTAATGTATTGTTTTATTTCTTGTTGTTTTGTAAATAGTTTTCTTGTGTTTTTTTAATCTGGAATGAATTAAAAAAAACATGTGGGAATTGAACCCATGAGGTTTCAGATGGAAACCCAACACTGTTTCCACTGACCTATTCAGGCATGTGAATTTAGCTTGGTCAACTAAACAAACCGCCCCTAATAAAATTCTGGCTACGCCCATGTTTTATACTGAAGTGGGTTGAGCCTAACCAGAGCCATATATATAGAGAGTTCCGACACCCTTTGATCTCGCAATCGTTCCAAACAACGGCTATGGAAACCTTGTGGAGCTGCGCCCTCTGGCGGCGACGGAGCGCTACTGCAGGCAGCTTCAGACTGTAACCAGAGCCATGGAACAAATCGCCCCCTCCATGACCCACGTGACTTCCGCATTCCATTCTTACAATGGAACTCTATGGAAGTGTCGCAACTCTCACTTTATATGGCTCTGGTTGAGCCTAACCAGGGGTTGCTAGGTGAGGGGCTGGACTCAGGTTTGAGGTGGGTTGTGGCTGCGGTTTGTGACGTCACAAACCGCAGGATTTGAAAACGAAGTGTTTCTATCAAAGATAAATAAATATACTTAGAGTAAATAAACCACTGGGTGCATTTTTTTGGCCCTAGGACTGTTTTTTTATGAAGTACATACCCAAAGTTGAGTAAAAAAAACATAAAAAAGTGAATTTTGCATCTGTGGTCCCCTTTAATACACAAAATAATTCTTAGATAATCAATTATACCCTTTTTAATTCTGCCATTTTTAACTTTTGTTTTGAACGACTGGTTTATGATAATGAGCTCTCATGGTCACGCCCTTCAAAGATCTGTTTACATTAACTCCGCCCTCTGTAACAGCCAGTATCTCTAATCTGTTGTTGTTTTAAAATTAGCTCTTTTTTTATTACTCATTTGACTTACTGTTAGTGCTAGCTTAAGATAACTTACCGAAAGCCGTCTGCGCGCGCCGCCATTATCTGCTCCCTTTAGCCCGAATCCGAGGCTAAAAATAGCTCGTTCCTCCTCCGCCCTTTTAGGTCCGCTCGTTGCATGCAGCGCTTTTGGGAGCGATCTCTGCTTCAGTCCAGACACACACAAAGTTCACAGAGTGTTTCCAGTTAATTTATCCATATGAGGCAACCTCTGACCGGACCCCACGCTCCTCAAAAGCTATCAGCTCCCAGCCAGCTCCCGCACGCTGATGGTCTCTTCGCCGGCGGTCTGCTCGTTTTCCGTCTGCTCGTTGGGAGCAATCGCTAATACGCTAAAAATTGAACTAAAACGTAAAAATAACAATTATACTTTATTTATAAAGCCATTTAAAACAACCACAGCTGCAACAAAGTGCTGTACACATGAAATTAAGAACATTGGCCCTCATGCACGAAAATGTTCGTATTTTTATCCTAAATTTCTCCTACTTTTGTTCGTACGAAGCGTTCGTACGAACATGCCACGTCAGATTCAACAAAGTCTTCTATCATGAGGAAACGTGTGTAAATGGGTTGCGTAAATTTAATGAATCCCACCTGTTCTAAACAGCTGCGCGTGCACGCCGAGGGGTTATTTACATAATTTCCACCCCTCAAAACACCATATAAGGCCACGTTTCCTGCCTTCTGACAGCAGGAAGTGTCCATTCATTCAAACTCAAGAAGTAAAAGGAGGAACTTCACGCGTTCGGAGATCTGCTCTCAGTCGCGCTGTGGCTACCCCCCCACCCCCCCGCAAGTGTCGGATGGTCAAATATCTTTAATTTTAGTGTACTGTGTTACATTATAGTTTCACTTATTCAGAAGAGCCGTGGCGCACCGCTACCCCCCACCCCCCCGCAAGTGTCGGATGTGTTTTTGAACAGAAGCATTTTAAAATGTCTCGAAACTACAGTTAACTTCATATTAATATTGTAGTGCATATGTTGTGTCTCCCGTGGGTCGTACAGTATCAGAAATCAAGAATAAATGGTTTGATCTGAAAATGGCTTCAAACAAACGTCTCGCCGCAGCACGGACAGGAGGAATAGTCTGCGTTACCGAGATGGATGGACAATAAATGCCACGCTGCAAGACGCGTGCCAACATGTTTTGCAGCACAAATGATCATGCGCGCACCTCCTGGTCAGCGCGCAACCACATTCTGCAGGTTATATTTCGAATCAGATATAATAATCAATTGCTCCGATGGTGTTTGGCACAAGATCAGTCTTAATTCGTACTTGTTCTGCGGCGGTGTATGGGGATTTTATGTACCTGGGTGTTAATATGAGGAGGGCTTTGATGACCAAGGGGAGCGCACGACTCACTGAAGCCTGCGACACACCAGATCTGTCTCCGATCTCCCTTTGAAAGGTTCCCGTGGCCAGAACTCCTAATGTTGTAAGGATCTGGAGGTGTGGAGGGATGGGGTTTGATCGGCGTGTCTGTCTGCGCAGTTGCGGTTCCAGTGCAGTGCAAATCTGCAGCAACACATGCCGTGGCAATCTGAACCGCGACAACAACCACTCATCACTTTCTGCCAGTAAATTAGCACGCTCCCGAAATACACGGGCTCTTCTGAGGGCCCGCTGTGTTAAGGCCTCCAAAAGCAGGAGCTCAGCCATGACGCGTCGCAGCTGGTTACACTTCCCGCTGACCGCATTATATACCGAGACAAATTAAACTTAAAATTATAATTATTATTCAAACAGAATTACCTATTGTCAAAAACAATTGTGGCGCGTGACTTTTTTAAACTCATAATATTTTCTAAGTAACGAAATATGCAGTTATTCGTGGAGGAATTCCGTCTGGATGACAGCAGACTGACGCTCCTAAATTATACGACAGGTCTGGACCACTCGTAAATTTTGTTCGTATCTGAAAAAATTCGTAGGATACGAAAACATTGTTGGATGCCGCAAATGATCCTAAATCACTCGTACGCACAGTTTAAGAACAAATCTGTGCGTACTAACGGTTCGTGCATGAGGGCCATTTAAACAAAAGATGAGATGAAATCAGGAATAATAACCGTCACGTCTTTTATACTGAAGTGGGTTGAGCCTAACCAGGGGTTGCTAGGTGAGGGGCTGGACTCAGGTTTGGGGGGGATTGTCCTGCAGCTTGTGACGTCACAACCCGCAGGATTTGAAAACGAAACGTTTCTATCAAAGAAAAATAAATATACTTAGAGTAAATAAACCACTGGGTGCATTTTTTTGGCCCTAGGAATGTTTTTTTATGAAGTACATACCCAAAGTTGAGTAAAAAAAAACATTAAAAAGTGAATTTTGAATATGTGGTCCCCTTTAAAATGCAACGTCTTTAGTCAGTTAGGCTAGCCTGGCCCTCGCCTTCCTTCACAGCTCCGCTCAATTCTCATTTCCCTTCACTGCACAGTCTGGGACTTCTCTCATAGACAACGATTTCTCCGGTAGATTTTTGACCGGACCAATCAGAGAACAGAAGGGGCGGAGTTTTTGGCCCCTAACCCACGCCCCCACCTGTCCCAGCGCAGCCAGCGAGCAGCCGCATGTTCTCATTCAAAGCGATGCAAAGCGATGCAGGACTGTTTTATATGTGACACAAATTTATTAATTTCCCCTTCTTAATCCCTTATCTGGAGTTTTCTTTTGTTTTTTTCCCCAAAAGTCAAGTGTTCGCTCCCTCCTCCCTCCTCCTCCTCCTCCTCTCCCTCCGCTGAACAAGGAAATGCCTCAGGTTGTCACGAGAGAATTAAAGTCAGGTTTTAAGTTGCTGCCCGAGTCCCATCAGATTTCCTGGTCTTCTGGTGTGTTGGACCAGCGATCCATGGTTTTATTTTATTAGGACGTTTTATTAACATATAAACACAATATGCAACGGAGCGAGAGAAAATTCAGCAGGAGGCGGAGCTGAAGTCAAGTTCAGCAGACCACGGGGGAGCAGCCATCAGCAGAGGCCACGCCTCCAGCAAGAATTGGTTGTAAATGGAGAGGTCCCAGACCCTTGTCTGAAGCAAAGTGAAGGACAGGGTCTGGTTTTAACCAGGCTACAGTTAGGCCTGACTCTGATCCAAAACCTTTTATTTTTTTAAAACAAATAAAGCTCAAAGTTTTATTCATTAATTTTCACAAGACGCACATAAAAAAAGAGTAAAAAACAAAATGGAGGAAAATGATCCTTCCAACGTCAAATGATTTTACACGAACATACAACAAACACGACTGCAGTACTGAATAAACGTGTTGAATAATATTAAATGTAGATGTTTTAAGTCAAAATCACTCAAAAATGAACAAAAGTATGAAAACGAGTTTGTAAAAGTTTGCAGCGCTGCTTCCTAATAAAGCGTCCTCCATGTTTCCTGTCAAGCATCAAACCTGCATCTTGATGTTCAGCTGCAGAAATGGTGTTTTCTCTCCATGTGATTGCTTCATCTGTTTTCTCGTTGGTGCAAACAAACTGTGACACCCACCAGAGGCTTCCTGGGTTTCTGTGCCACTCTCCACGGCTGCACAGATCAACCAGCTCTCTCCACCTGCTGGTTGGGAAGGATGCTCTGCTGAGAATAAAAGCTTCTTCAGATGTTCCCCCAGAGCTGAGACATTCACAGTCATTCGGTAATTTATGGACAAACGACGAACCTGTTTCTGTTCAAGTCTGTCCAAAGACCTCCTCGCTCCTCGTGTCTCACCCGTGGATCAATGTTGTCCCTTCAACTACCAGAAAACCAACAACGTCCAAGTCTGATACAACCTGCTCCTCTCTCCACTGTTACCCCAAAATTACACCACACGCGTTGCGGCTCCGCCCCGCTCCGGTCCGACCTCCGCAGCAAATACGCACCCTTTATAATCAATGACAGAATTTACACTGGCTCCGCACGGCGGCGGCGAGCTGCGGAGAGCGGACGGCAGTCCGTCAAAATTAGAAAATTTTCTATTTCTGCCGGATGACGGAGCTGTGCCGGAGTCAACTTTTGAAGATTACGTCGCACCAACAGGAAAAGGAACGAGCACAACTTCCGTATTTACAAAATAAAATCACCACGGGCGGACTAATCCTAGCTCTATACGGATTTATTTGTACAAAAATGCTGTCAAACTATCATTTATGACTATTCTATGACTAAACTATTATATTTATGACTATGACTACGCCTACAAACGCAATACAAGAAATAAATAAATAAAAAAGTATTTTATTCTGAAATGTAAACATCACTTCCTGTTGCTCAAACCATGTAGCTCATTTACGAGAGAAGATCAAGGCAGCAGTCTCTCTACAGTTGTTCTCCTTCTTCCACCGAATGAATTGTTTTGTTCTGACTTACTTATTTATCACTTGATTTATCGCGCGATCTCGCACGTGTCTCGGAGCGGCGCATCCAGGCGGACCTGAGCGGAGCGCAGGCAGTGGAAATTGGACTCGCTCAGCTGCGACCTGCGGACCGGAGCGGGGCGGAGCCGCGTGTGGTGTAATTTTGGGGTTACTGTACTCACTTTCTCCGGATTTTATACTCCATGAAAAAACCCAGGACCATGTCTCCTTCTCCCTGGCTTTGTCAACAAATAGAACAGTAAGAAAGAGTAATGGACTGTTTCTAAAATCGTTGATGCAAGATACAGGGAGTCCCCGATTTACGAGTGTCTGGACTTACGAGGGTCCGACTTTACGAGGTTATCATATTTAATAAAAATATGATTTTTTTTTTGTGTGTGTGTTTAAATGTTCTTAATTTCATGTGTACAGCACTTTGTTGCAGCTGTGGTTGTTTTAAATGGCTTTATAAATAAAATATAATTGTTATTTTTATGTTTTATTTCAAATTTTAGCGTGTTAGCGATCGCTCCCAATGCGCAGCCAGCAGACATAAAACGAGCGGATCGCCGCCGCCTGACCATGCAACGAGCGGAGCTAAGCAGGCGGCATGCCGGACATGCCGGCGAAGGGACCTTCTGCGGCCGGGAGCTGCTGGCTTTGGAGGACCGTGCGTCCGATCAGAGGTTGCCTCATACGGATAAATTATCTGGAAACAATTGGTGAACTATGTGGATGTGTCTGGCCTGGAGCAGCAGCCGCGGATCGCTCAACGATCGCTTCCAAAGCGCCGCGCGACAACATTAGCTCATGGGCTAAGCTAAGGCTAGGCTAAATGCTAAGCGGACCCCGACCAGAACCAAACCAAACCGACGGCCAACGGCCGGGAGCTCGCCTCAATGTCCGGGAGCTCGCCTAAGATGTCGGATGGACACCCAGCTAACGTGGAGAAGCAGCTCCGACAGCCTTTTTTGGATGTGCTACACGCTAACGAGCGCTAACGAGAGCAGGTCTAATCTGGCGAGGGCTAACAACAGCTAACGTGGGCAGCTTGTTTGAATGAACGAACACCGCGGAGAAACGGCTTTCGGTAAGTTTATTAAATATTTTTCTGGCTCCAAATGTATGAAGTTAGCGTACTAACAGTCCTTCCTTTAAACAGTTTGGACTGCGTGGTGCTGCAGAAAGCTGGGAAGCTCGGACGTAACGCGGCGGAGCTAAGAGACTGAGAGAAGCTGCGCTCAAAGTAAGAAATTATTATACATTTTTTTAATAAATGTTTTAAATTGTTTTAAAGTGTTTTAAAGTGTTAGGATAGTTGAAATGCCTACATTACATGTAATTACCTACATGTACGTGTTCAGTGGCGGCTCGTGTGTTATATAAAGGTCGATTAAAGGTCAGTACGGACTTACGAGATTTTCATCTTACGAGAACCTCGTAGTAACGGAACTCGCTCGTAAGTCGGGGACCACCTGTACTCACCGTGTCCTCGTCCCCTTCCAGCACGTGTAAATAAAGATTTACCTTCTGTACGTCTGGCTCTGTCGTCCTTATTGTCGACGTTAACTGTAAACATGAACCTTGTAGTGGAACAGACGGTGGTCTCTGATACACCTTTGTCTTTTTGAACTGTCCAGTGATGCTTTTTGCTGACCCCATCAGTAAACAGACATTTACTACAATTTATTCCATTAGTTGTAATCTGAGAACATATATAGTCACTCACAAAGAGACTATTGGCTTCTTTAATTTTATTCTAATGTAGTCAAAAGAATAACATTTTGTCATTTTCATATGTGCTATTATGCCGTGTCACTTCTGCACTAACGATGGTGTCCACAAACTATGTGAAAGTTGAAGGCCCGGGTCAGAGAGGCCCGGACGTTTTGTTTAGAAAATGGAGAAGTCAGTTAATCCGTTGTTTTCATGAGAACGGCTCCAGCACTCTCTATCTCCTCTAAACAATTTCCCTCTACTCTGACTCTCACCTTGAATCCTGATAACGTTAAAGTGAACTCAAAAAAGGCGTTCAATACAGGATCAACTGGACTTTATTTGTTGCAGAAAACGTTTCGACTTCTGTCCAGAAGTCTTTTTCAATTCTGAATGAATGGAAGCTGTGAGAACGAGAAGTTTTATACAAGCCACGCACCAACATATGAAATTGGAAACTGAAATAACACCACAAAATACCTAACATGCCCATTCTATTTAAATTGACAAAACAACACATCACACCTTAACAGAAGGGGGTTTGTAACACATACATGTAAATTGAAAGATCACACCTTAACAGTAGGAGGTTCCCTTGAGGTCTCTGGTAGAAGACACAAAACTGTATGTAAATTGACAAAAAACACCTCCCAAACAACAACAGAGGCTACTCAGAGAACTTTGTTAGTCTAATTTACAGACAAGTCTAATTTACAGACAAGACATCCCTGCTCCCAAGCAAAAGTGTTTCTGAGCTTAACCGTTCATTATGCAATTTCAATCCTGTGTATGTCCTGTACATATTGCAATTTTGACAATAAAGTTGACTTTGACTTTGAAATCTGCAGGATTTAAATTGTTTCGCTTTGACGTCTTCCAAACGGTTGCGCGCGCTGCAAAAATAAATCATAAATAAATTGAATTTTAGCTCAAACGTCTCCTATGGCTAACAGTTTGTAAATGTCCATCCAGTGATTACTTTCTGTAAGTTTCAACAAAATATGTCCTGTGGTTTAGTAGTTCATACCTCCAGAGCAGGAGGCCGGGCTGCGACAGAGTCAGTCCGACCAGAGGAGGCTGCCGTCGGACACATGAGGTGGGAACGGTCGGTGTACCCTAGCGGCCGAAAGTGGTACTGCACCATTTTTTTTTGCCAAAATGAAAAACGGTCATATCTGAGCCAAAAATTGGTCTAAAATATGGAAAAAAATCCATAAATATGTCGCTTCGCCCTATAAGTCGCAGGGCATGCAAATTAGGAAAAAAGGTGTGACTTATATGCCAGAAAATACGGTAATAGGTCAGAGGTAAACAGACTCAAGCTCATAATATAATGAAAGTGACTCTAATTACATTGTGGTTATGTGTATGTACAAACAGGGAAACCTGAAAAACATGAGGAAGGAAGAATTGATGAGGATGACTGCTGGAAGGGAACGGCAGGAAATGAACAGGTTGTCAATCTTATTCACCTGAACAAAAATAATCCCAAAGTGTTATTTGATACTATCAACAGTATTGTATCCCCCCCAGTGCACCAGGTTTCACTAACCTCAAAGAGTGACTGTAACATGTTCCTCAACTTCTTCATAAAGAAAGTGATGGACTTGAAATCCAATATATCTCCAAGTTCATCTACTTTTTATATTGAGCCTCAGTGCTCTCAGTCATTTTCATCTTTTAATCCGATTACTTTAAATGACCTGACCTCATTAATTGGAAAAATGAAAGTCTCTAATTGTTCATTGGAAATATTACCCCCATCTTTGCTTGTCCAGACTTTAAACTGTATTGGTCCAACAGTGTTGATGATAATTAACAACTCACTGAACAAAGGATTCATCCCATCCTATTTTAAAACAGCAGAAGTGACCCCTCTATTAGAGAAGCCTAATCTGGATTCTAGCTCCCTTTCAAATTTCCGTCCCATCTCAAAACTGCCTTTTTTTTAGTAAAGTACTTGAAAAAGTTGTAGAAACCCAACTCAAATCCTGGTTCTGTCAGTTATAGATTTCTGATCCACTTCAGTCTGGTTTTCTAAAACACCATTCCACTGAAACTGCTCTTTTAAAAGTTCACAACGATTTGTTAATGGAGTCAGAGTCAGAGAGTCTTTATTGTCATTTGCAACGCANCTGCTGTCTGCTTTGGTATTTGTGCATCTTTGACTTTTTAAACTATTTAGCTTTTTCAGTCATGTTTTTGCTCATTGAAAATGAATGGAGCTCTCCACCTCCTTCAAAGCCTTTGTGCTGTTTAAAACTCTTTACGGCTCATTTCAGCTTTTTGTTCTGCTTCAGATTTTTTCAGCTAAACTAAAGATTTTAAGGTAATTTTCTGCTTATTTAAACATTTTTTTTCCTGCCCTTTCAGGTCATGTTCACCTTTCATGATTATTTCAAATATTTTTTACTTTTTATGCTCCTTTCAGCCTTTTTCAGCTAATTTCAGCCTTTTTAAAACACTTTCTAGCTACTTTTTTTTTAATTAATGTCAGCGTATCCTTCTAATTTATATTACATTCATGCTCCTATCAACCTTTTTTTTTAAACAAATTTCTGCCATTTTTCTGCTTTCTGCATTTTATTTCTTGCTTTCAGCATCAGCTGTTCAAATTCATCTCAAATTGATGGTTTGGCGATAAAATCATTTCAGCTTGGTTTGAGCTTCTTCAGCAGCTTGTAGCAAAACTCCTTCAGCAATAGGTAATCACGCTGCATTTTCACAAGTAATGCAAGTTTTCTGGTTAACCTTGAAACTCTTATCTGTGTTGAACGGACATCTTTATCAACCCATAGTCTAATACTAATTTTGGTAGCTGTATGCGTCTTCCTCCCTTCAACCAGTGGTGTAGTCTATGTGTTATGCGGGTATACAGAGTATACCCACTAGAAAAGCTTGGGAATTTCAGTATACACACTTAAAAGTGCCCAGTAATACGAGCCCATGTCATATATAATTGGCAATGATACATGGCATGGGCTCGTGTCATTGCCAACACATTTGTAACATTTTATAGACACAATGAGTTGGTTCAACTTGTTTTTTGTATTATCGGTACTGTATTAATAATAATAATATAATAATGTCTTTTTCTGTCATCTGTGTATGTTTCCCATACACAGACAAAATTCGTCTCTGCATTTAACCCAACCACCACCAGGTGGTGCAGTGAGCAGCCAGAAAGCGCCCGGGGAGCTGGAGAATTAGGTGTGCACTCATAGACACCCCAAGGTGTGTAGTGGCCGCGGCGCGAACCCGCGTCCTTCGGGTCCCAAGTCGGAAGCCCTGCCACTACACCATCTTGACTTTGAACTTGTTTTGCTTTGATACCGTTTAACAAATTCTATAACATGTTTTTAATACAAAGCCAACTGTCGTACAAAGTTTGTTGTACATTTATTCAAATAAAGCATCATTGACATTTTGAAATGTTCAATGCACTTAAAAATCAAAATAAACTGATGATTACAGTGTACTAGCTGGTGTACTTTGGTTTTTAAGCAGATATGTAGACTACACCGCTGCTACAAACCCACATCCGCCACAATTGTACAACTCCCAGACCAGTTGGTTCTGATTGTACAGAAAACTTACACAAAGTTTGGGATAAAACATTTAAATGTTAATGTAAACTGGGATTTGGGTTTGAGTTGTTGTAGATGGGGGAAAATTACAAAGTATTCTTGAATGGGATAGTACAGAAGGGTATTGCTGTCATCCATGAAATAATTTTTTTTTAATTATGTAGTAAAAACGTGATAAGTATGTAGTAAAAACATGATATTATGTAGTAAAAACGTGATATTATGTAGTAAAAACGTGATATTAGTGAAAACGTGGTAACCAGTTTGACAAAGCCGTTCTGTAACTCAGCCAACTGGTCCTTCAGTGTTCGGTTCTGGGTGAGAGGCCGGCTTATCGTGGCCTTGTCTGACTCCAACTCTGCTTCCTGGACTTGGTTCTTCACCTGACCCTCCAACTCACCCAGACGTGTCTCTTGCTTTGCACACAGGCGCCATCTTCCGCAGCGCAAGAGGTGGAAACAACTGGCTTCCGCTATAAATTATGGGTAATGGCGCCTATGGATGAGGAAAAAAAATACTGCCACCATGTGGATGAGTATGTTTCTACATCTATACTTATATATAATATCATATCACGTTTTTACTACATACTTATCACATTTTTACTACATAATATCACGTTTTTACTACATACTTATCATGTTTTTACTACATAATATCACGTTTTTACTACATACTTATCATGTTTTTACTACATAATATCACGTTTTTACTACATACTTATCACGTTTTTATTACATAATATCACGTTTTTACTACATACTTATCACGTTTTTACTACATAATATCACGTTTTTACTACATACTTATCACATTTTTACTACATAATATCACGTTTTTACTACATACTTATCACATTTTTACTACATAATATCACGTTTTTACTACATACTTATCACATTTTTACTACATAATATCACGTTTTTACTACATACTTATCAAGTTTTTACTACATGGGTGATTCTTTTTTGGGGCAACATTCATGTCCGCATGTTTCTCTTACCCTGATTTTTTTCTAAAATGTGCCAAATATTTACAACAAAGTATTTTAATTATACACTTAGATGTTTGCCATCATTCAAATATAAATGAAATGCATTTAACATATTATTTTGTACTTTACACACCTTTTTGGTGACATACATGGTCAATTTTATTGTGTCCGCAGTGCAGTGTAAAATATTTCCTCAAGAAGTTTAAACAATAAAATTCATTCATTCAACCTTTATTTAGTCAGGTAAATCTTTTGAACCTCATGGGCTCATTTACGAAAGCGACCTGCTAAAACTAAAGAACAATGAACAGCAATGGTAGAATTTCCTTAAACAATAAACAATCAAACAATAAACAATAGAAAACAAAAGAGAGAGAAAATATATATATATATATATATATATATATATATATATATATATATATATATATATATATACATACATATATAATATATACATATATATATATATATATACATATATATATATATATATATATATATACATATAT
>JBBPBX010003066.1:37863-49366 GCA_038048925.1 Garcialebias charrua | reverse complement strand
CACACACACACACACACACACACACACACAAACACACACACCCTGGAAAATAAGAATCATGTTGCTGGTGTGGATTTAAATATACTGTAATTAAAAAGGCTCCTGACAGTTCATTAACTCTGTTTTGGTAATAATGTAAAAACAACAACTCTGTGTTTAACTCACTGCTGCAGCAGCTGCAGGGCAGCATGCGACCCCGTGGCCCTGCTCTATGAGGACACATAGAGCTATGCACATAGATGTCCTGATCAGTGTGTGTGTCACACAAGTAGAGCTGCAACACATCTGCAGTGTAGCAGTCCAAAACACCCACTGGAGTGCGGTCAGAGCATAGTTTCTGGAAAGAAACCGTGGCTTCAGGAGTCCAGCTGATCTGCAAGTTACCAACCAGAACAGTCATGTTTATATTAAAAAACTACCAGTAATAAAAGTTGCAGGTGTTAAAATGAAGGCTGTAATTAGGTGTTTGCCTCAAACTTACCGAGGTGGGCTTAATTCCAGCGAGAGATGATGGAACTGCTTGTGCTGGAAGAACCGAAAAGCTTAACCTGCAAAATAAATAAATGAATTAAATAAAAAGCTTTTAATGGTGCTGTTAATATACTTGAGGTTTTCAAGCCCCTACTTGAGAAACTTGAGGCTGTTGCTCTGGACTACTGTGACATTGCCATAGTCAACGTAGTACACTACAACCTGAGTGGGGTTTAGAACTGTGTGGATCACCACTCGATAGAACCCTATTCCTGTAGGGGACACACAGCAGACCTGACCCAGTCTGATGAAGGGCTGAGGGAGGCGGTATCGCTCTAACACCTCAGGACAGGTGTAACACCGTCTACGAGACAAAAGCACAAAATAGAAATAAATGGGGAAAGAAACTAATTGGTGCTGTTGGCACAGACAGAAGGTCTATCAAGAACTTTCAAAGTTGTCATGGACTTATGCACCAGCTCAACTCCAACATCATATCCTCCATGGCCCGCGCCTCCTTGCTCTTACTAAAATGGATGTAGAAATTTCCAGGCGATATCACAAGCAACACCAGGACCTGGACCAGCTCCCGAGTGCCGTGGCGCGTTGGTGGTTTGAGACGCTCACTCTTCTTCATGGCGTCCAGGGGCATATGGTAGATTTGCTGTGCACCTGAATGGTCGTGTACATCTCGACAGTCTACAGGAGAACCCATGAGAAACAGTGAAGATGAGCAGGTACTCTCAACAGGTCAAATTTTGTGGTTTTCTTTTTTGTTGCTTTCTGACTTGAGGAGGTTTTCTAACCATGTTTTCCATTTTGGAAATGATACTGGGCTCCAGCTCAACTTCATCATCATCACCATCATTTCCTCCTTGTTTGTTTTCCCAAGGTGATCTTCCAGAGCTGAAGTAAGAGCCCTTAGCTGCCAACTTTCCTTCACTGCTGCCTGCAGATTCTTCTGAATCTAGAAAAACAAAGAAAATTGTTTCCTGCTAAATTCACAGACATTAAATTAAACAAGCTTTGTCCCACACCTGAGACACAATTTTTTACTAAATATACGCATATACAGGTAGTCCCCGAATTACGAGCGCTCTGATCTACGAGGTTCCAGACTTACGAGCTGGCGAATTTTTGGAAAAAACGCAAAAAATACTGAGTTTTCATGTGTTTTTTCACCACAGTTAGTTAGCTAAACATATGGACACACGTTTCCGATCATTTTTATGCACTCATAAGCAGTTTTTTGATGAAAAACGAGTGTTTGTAGTCGCGCTAGCGAAACCGTTCCAATTTACGAGCGAAATTCCGGACTTACGAGAGACATGGCAACCGTTCCAAATTACGAGATTTCCGGTTTACGAGCGCCTCGTTGTAACGGATCTCGCTCGTAAATCGGGGACTACCTGTACTACTACAAATACTAGCCATAATACTACAGTGCTGAATAAATCATTACAATCCTGTCAATCCTGGCAAAAACCAATGCAGATATGTTCCTGTCTTTGATTTTTTTGTACAAGCCCAAAACCAGAAAAGTTGGCACGTTGTGGAAATCGCAAATAAAAACAGAATACAATGACTTGCAAATCTTTTTCAACCTATATTCAATTGAACACACTGCAAAGACCACATACTTAACGTTCGAACTGGTAAACTTTGTTATTTTTTGCAATTATTAGCTCATTTGGAATTTGATGCCTGCAACATGTTTCAAAAAAGCTGGCACAAGTGACAAAGAAGACAGAGAAATTTGAGGAATGCTCATCAAACACTTATTTGGAATATCCCACAGGTGAACATGCAAATTGGGAACAGGTGGGTGCCATGATTGGGTATAAAAGCAGCTTCCTTGACATGCTCAGTCATCCACATAGAAGGATGGGGCGAGGGTCACCACTCTGTGAACAAATGCGTGGGCAAATTGTCGAACAGTTCAAGAACAACTTTTCTCAACGAGCTATTGCAAGGAATTTAGGAATTTCACCATCTACGGTCCGTAATATCATCAAAAGGTTCAGAGAATCTGGAGAAATCACTACACGTAAGGGGCAAGGCCGAAAACCAACATTGAATGCCCGTGACCTTCGATCCCTCAGGCGGTACTGCATCAAAAACCGACATCAGTGTGTAAAAGATATCACCACATGGGCTCAGGAATACTTCAGAAAACCACTGTCAGTAACTACAGTTCGTCGCTACATCTGTAAGTGCAAGTTAAAGCTCTACTATGCAAAGCAAAAGCCATTCATCAACAAGATCCAGAAACGCCGCCGGCTTTGCTGGGCCCGAGCTCATCTGAGATGGACTGATGCAAAGTGGAAAAGTGTTCTGTGGTCTGATGAGTCCACATTTCAAATTGTCTTTGGAAACTGTGGACGTCGTGTCTTACGGACCAAAGAGGAAAAGAACCATCAGGACTGTTATAGGCGCAAAGTTCAAAAGCCAGCATCTGTGATGGTATGGGGGTGCATTAGTGCCCAAGGCATGGGTAACTTACACATCTGTGAAGGCACCATTAATGCTGAAAGGTACATACAGGTTTTGGAGCAACATATGCTGCCATCCAAGCGACGTCTTTTTCATGGACGCCCCAGCTTATTTCAGCAAGACAATGCCAAGCCACATTCTGCACGTGTTACAACAGCGTGGCTTCGTAGCAAAAGAGTGCGGGTCCTCCCCTGGCCTGCCTGCAGTCCAGACCTGTCCCCCATTGAAAATGTGTGGCGCATTATGAAACGTAAAATACGACAACGGAGACCCCGGACTGTTGAACAACTTAAGCTGTACATCAAGCAAGAATGGGGAAGAATTCCACCTGAAAAGCTTCAAAAATTGGTCTCCTCAGTTCCCAAACGTTTACTGAGTGTTGTTAAAAGGAAAGGCGATGTAACACAGTGGTAAATATGTCCCTGTGCCAACTTTTTTGCAATGTGTTGCTGCCATTGAATTCTAAGTTAATGGTTATTTGCAAAACAAAATAAAGTTTCTCCGTTCGAACATTAAATATATTGTCTTTGCATTCTATTCAGTTGAATATGGGTTGAAAAAGATTTGCAAGTCATTGTATTCTGTTTTTATTTGCGATTTGCACAACGTGCCAACTTTTCTGGTTTTGGGCTTGTATAATGCTGGGAAGGACTCGTTGCAAGCATAAAGCCAACACCTTGGTTAATATTTTACAATCTACGTTAAGCAAACTGATGGGCCTATAATTTGATGGATCTGTACTGTCTTTATCTTTTTTTGGGATTAGGGAAATTAATGCTTCGTTGAAAGTAGGGGGAAACTGTCCTCTCTCAAAAGTTTCTTGATACACTTTTTGTAACACTGGGGCCAGAATGTCAATATATGTTCTATAATATTCTGCGGGGATACCATCATAGCCAGGTGATTTCCCTGCCTTCATCATCAAAATAGCTTTCCTAATTTCTGTCTCTGCTACTGGTGCTTCCAGCCCCTCCACATGTTCCTCAAGTAACCTAGGAAGATCAAGTTTAGAGAAGAAAAGATCTCTCCCTTTCTGATCCATCTCAGTAGACATCGTGGACGTATATAATGTTCCGTAATACTGTTTAAACACATTATTTATGTCTTTTGGTGAGGTTACTAATTTATTACCTTGTTTTATAGCAGGGATAGTATTAGAAAAATCCTCCTTTTTAACTTGTCTTGCTAATAACTTCCCAGTTTTCTCCCCTCCCTCATAAAATGTAGTTTTTAGCCTAAACAAGGAGTATTCCACTTTCTTGTTGTAAATTTCATTTAGCTGAAATTTAAGCCCACAAATGTCTCGATACAGTAAGTCATCATATTGCTTTGCTAAGTTGTTTTCCTTAAATTTGATCTCCTTTTCCAATTCTTGAATTTTTTGTTGGTTGTCTTTTTTCTTTTTTGAAGCATATGCTATAAGTTTGCCCCTCACATAAGCCTTGGAGGCTTCCCAAACCGTTTGAATATGCTCTGTGCTGCCAATGTTTATTTCAAAGAAGTGTTTTAGATCCTCCCCCAGCAACTCCTTAAAAAATTTATCTTGTAAGAGGGAGATATTCATTCTCCACCTCGAGCCCCTCGCATTCCCCATTCCTAGTTTTAAACCGAGTTCAACAGCTGCGTGGTCAGTCAGTGCAATAGTTTTTATATCACAACTTAATGCATTATGCATCATGAGCTTTGAGATTAAAAATAAATCAATCCTAGAATAAGATTTATGACAGTGAGAGTAGAAAGTATATTCCCTTTTAGCAGGGTTCATTAGCCTCCATACATCGGCTAGGCCCATATCTTCATTTAACATATGAACTGCATCTCTTCCTTTAGAGCTAAGCGAACCTTTGGCTGTGTCTCAATTCAGGGGCTGCATCCTCATGAGTGCGCATTTGTCGGCCGCATACGTCATTGCCCCGCGCGGAGGACTGTCCCAATTCGAAGACTCCTCCTCATGCGGCCGAGGAATGCGGCCTACTTCCTGCCGAAATCGAAGGATGCATCCGTGGAGCCTTCAAGACGGAGGCTATCCCAGAATTCATAGCGCCAGCAGAGATTTCGCGGGGGGGGGGGCTTTCTGCGTGCAGTGTCGGGGCTGCTGTGTGTTGTTGAGTCATCAGCTCGTTTTAACAACAACCTCAGCGCGAATATTCATTCAACCTTTATTTAGTCATCTCAAACAACCTCAGCTCGAATATATCTCATTAAAATTTTACTACAGAAACGACAAAAAAAATGTGAAAGCTGAATATACAGTATATTATTGTTTCTGAGTTTACTGTTTTTGAAGAACTGATTACAAATCAGATTATTTTACACGTGCGTAGCAAGGATTTTCTGAGGGGAAATCTTTTAAAACCCAGAGTGGACCTACAAAATGCAACTTGTCCAGTAGCTCAGTTTGTAAATCAACCTGCGATTGGTGCAGATGTGCTTTTCTCGAAGCTGGTTCGAATCTCACTCGGTACGGTTAAAACTTATTTTACGTTTGTCTTTTATTGGATAAAAAAAAAAGGAGTTTCACAAACTCCTTCCTTTTAATCTCAGTCCTCATTTTTTTATCCAATAAAAGACAAACGTAAAATAAGTTTTAACCGTACCGAGTGAGATTCGAACCAGCTTCGAGAAAAGTATCTCTGCACCAATCGCAGGTTGATTTACCAACTGTGCTACTGGACAAGTTGCATTTCATAGGTCCACTCTGGGTTTTAACAGATCGCCGTTTATAAGTTGATTTGTACTCAGTTCTTAACAAACTGTAAACTCAGAAACACTAATATATATACATGTATTCAGCTAACTAATATATTTTAGCGGCGTCCCTTCTCTTTCCACACACACAAAGCGCGCACACAAGAACTTCCCACCCACTTCAAGAGAACGCCCCACCCACTTCAAGGCCGGCAAACCTGAAGGCTAGACCGTCCCATTTCAGCAGTTTCGCTCAGCCCACCCGGTCTTGTGAGTGCGTGGCCTACTCGGCCCAGCTAGGCTGGGTCCTCATGAGGATGCAGCCCCTGAATTGAGACACAGCCTTTGAATGCACTCTTGTCGATAAAAGGATCCATTACTTTGTTGAAATCACCGCCCAAAATTATTTGCCCTGGCATTTCCCCCAAGACACTATTTATTTTATGAAAAAAGTGAGGGTCCTCCATGTTTGGTGCATAAATGTTACAAAGTGTCACATTTTCTCCCTCTATCATTGCTTGGACACAAATCATTCGTCCCTCCGAGTCTTTAACTTGTTTTATAAATGAGAAATTAATATTTTTTCTAACAAGAATAATTACCCCGTTTCGAGCACTAGAAAGAGAGCTATGAAAAATATGACCAACCCAGCCCATTTTAAACTTCACCTCTTCCCCTTCATTCAGGTGAGTCTCTTGAAGATATATTATATCTGCTTGATTTGTCTTTAAATAAGTCAATATTTTGCGCCTTTTAGTTGGATTCCCACACCCATTAATATTCCAAGATATAAATTTTACATATTTCCCAGTCATTACAGATTACACATTATTACTTTTACACCTGTGTACATACATTTTGAACATCTTTAAATCTCTGTTCCCTGGGGTGAGGACCTGACATGAGAGTGCAACCAGCCAAAAATAAAACAGTTTACCTGGAAAAAAGAACATCCAGTCTGTAAACAAAAAACAGTGAAAACAAAAAAAAGCCATCCTAAAACTTAAAATCAACCCTATTGGAGCTGCCTAATGCAGCTCAGGGGAAAATAAACTCAAACCAAAATCTTATCTGGTCCGTGGAGCTCTGCTCTCCTCCTCTTTACTCCTCCCTGATGGCAGGTGGTGGTGTCTCTCTCCCCTCAGTCAAATTCAGCATCTTGTGGGAAGCTCCTAATAAAAACATCAGGCCGTCGCACCAGGGTTCTCCTCCCGCTCGTTCTCCTCCTCCTCCTCGTTGAAGAACTTTTCTGCTGCTCCTGCCGAGCTGAAACTTATATTTTTGCCCTTCCATCTCACGCGCAGTGTCGCCGGGAATGCCAGGGTGTATTTAACGCTGCGCTCCTGCAGCTTTCGTTTCACAGCTGTGAACGCCTTCCTCTTCTCCGCCAGCTCTTTGGTCATGTCAGGAAACACAGACAGTCGACATCCACTCCACTCGAACCCGCGCTTCTCTTTAGCTGCAGCAATTACTTTATCCCTCGCCGACTGCCTCAGGAAACGAACCAGCACCGGCCTCGGTGGTCGGTTCGGGTCGGGCTGCGGCGCTAAGGCCCGGTGGGCTCGTTCGATCTCGAACTCTGCATCATCTCGCAGCCCCAGCCCCTCCACCAGCATGTTCTTAACACAGCTCGAAAGTGTCCCAGCGTTGCCAACAGTCTCTTTTAGCCCAATAATTCTCACATTATTCCTCTTACTGTGATTTTCGAGAGCTTGGACACGGTCCCGCAGAACTTCCAACAGCTTGCTTCTCTCAGTGTCCGCCGCGCGCAGCAGCTCCGAAGTGTCCTCCAGTTGCGAGACACGTGTCTCAGCTTCTGTCAGCCTCTCCTGCATTGCAGTCACCGCTGTACTTAGCTCAGACGCCGTCTGCTTAATTGTTGTTACATCAGCAGCCACACTTTGTAGCAAATTGCTCATTTTAGCAACTTCAGTGAATAAAGTCGCCAAGTTAGGAGTCGCGTCATCGTGCTCATCTCCACGTTGTGGGCTGCCGCAGGTGGGCATGCGGCCTGCTGCACCCTTCGATCTCGAGGTGGGCATCGTGGGCTTAAATGGCTTAATCCACTTCCAAAAAGGACAAAAATAGTTGCGCAACGCAGCGGAAGGTGAATGGCACAAAATAGAAGCTCCCCACCTGGGATATCCAACAAAGTGTCACATCGGGGAGCGGAGAGATCCTAACCCGCTGCCATCTTGTTCGCCGTGCTCACCGGAAGTCGCATTACACCAGTCTTGGCCTCCCTGCACTGGCTATCGGTTCATCTTAGAATCCAGTTCAAAATTCTCATGTACGTCTACAAATCACTGAACAGCCTCGCCCCCGCCTATCTCTCAGATCTGATACACCCGTATGTCCCTCCACGTGCTTTGAGGTCAGAGGACCGGGTACTTTTAACAGTTCCAGAAACTCGTCTTAAGCGCAGAGGTGACAGGGCCTTCTCTGTAGCTGGCCCTAGACTCTGGAACGAGTTACCGCTGCTCATCAAACAGGCCCCCTCCCTCTCAGTTTTCAAGTCCAGGTTAAAAACTCACGACTATTCTGTTGCCTTCAATACCCGCTTAATTGGTGTTTTGATCGTTTTATTTTTGATCTGCAGTGTTTTTATGTTTTTCGTGTTGTACTTCATTGTCTGTGGTGCCTGTTGCTTGTTTGTTTGTTCAGCACTTTGGTGTGGACTTGTTCCTGTTTAAAGTGCTTTATAAATAAAATGGTATGGTATGGTATGGTATGCATGCGACTTGGCTCAACTCCTGACTTTCCTTCAGGATTTACTGGAAAAAGGTCATTCTTATTCAACGATTAAAGTTTTCCTATCAGCGATCTCAGCCTGTCACGAAGGCTGGGGACACAAGACTCCCGGAGCACATCCAATCATAATAAGGTTTATGAGGGGTGTCCTTCGGACCAAACCACCCAACAGGACCCTGACCCCTGGTTGGGATCTTGGCCTGGTTCTGGGGGCTCTTTGTGGCCCTCCATTCGAGCCACTGAGCGAAGTTAAGATAGATTTACTATCTTATAAAACTGCTCTACTCCTGGCACTTTGCTCGGCGAAACGCGTGGGTGACCTCCATGCATTGTCTGTACATCCAATGTGTACCAGATTCGCCCCTGACGGGTCAAAGGTCACACTAAGGCCTAATCCCGCATACACTCCCAAGGTCTTGACTCTGAACCATAGGAGTCTAGACTTTGATCTCTCCTCCTTTCCACCTGCCCCTGTCCTCACTCAGGAACAGGAAAGGCTACAGGCTCTCTGCCCAGTGAGGGCTTTACGCACCTACATGCAGAGAACAGCCGAATGGAGGAAAACAAACCAACTGTTCGTCTGCTTTGCAGCACCTGCTACCGGGAGAGCCCTATCAAAACAACGCCTCTCACATTGGGTGACTGAGGCCATTAAAAGGGCCTACAGTAGCAAAGGTCAACAGGTACCCTCTGGAGTGCATGCTCACTCCACTAGGGGCTTGGCCACTTCCTGGTCATTATTTAAGGGTGTGCCAGTCGCAGACATCTGTGCTGCTGCGAATTGGAGCTCATTAAATACTTTTGCAAAGCATTACAGTTTGGATGTTACTGCAGGTGACGTCACTCAGGCTGTCCTTTCTAACACACAGTAGAAAGTAGCCTTGAGGTGCCTGTTGGTCACAGGCAGACGTTCACTCTAGCATGCATTTTACTGAGCATTTCAAGGGCGTGAATGGATTACGTTCCCATAGCAAGTATGTTGCACCGAGAGACCAACTGAAAGGGAACTGAAAGTTATGCACCATAACTCATGTTCTCTGAAGTAAGGGAACGAGGTGCAACATAGCTGGCCCTTTTCAATGCTGAAAGCTCGGTGAAGTGCAACTTTGGAGAAAGATGGAGGGGCGCAAGCCGCTTAAGTACCCAGAGGGCGGGGCCTCTGGCGCGGCGGTGACGCCCCTGCCATAAAGCCGTGAGTAAATTCCTTCAGGTAATCGCGCGGGGGCGCAATTTCCATAGCAAGTATGTTGCACCTCGTGCCCTTCCTTCAGGGAACATGAGTTATGGTGCATAACTTTCAGTTTTATAAGGGATTCACATTTTAATCACCTGTGCTTGCATTGTTTTGATTGATCTACTGTATTTGAGCTTTACAGTTAGCTTAAAATGGGCAGAATCATTTTATATTCTCTGTACATAAATGATTTTTTACTGGAAACAAGAACAGCCTTTTCCTCTTGAGAAACGGAGGCCTTTTTGCAGTATAGAAGCTTGTTGTAACAAGTGAAACGCCTGCTTGTGGACACTCGCTCACACAAATATTTGTAGCCCGGTCAGGTGACGGGACAAGAAGCGCCACAGGGACTGTTGAGAGCTTCTTTATAATAAATATACAAAAAAACATAGCCAGGCTTAGAGTAACACAACACGAGTACTGTAGTAGACGTGCCACAAGTAAAACTTGCAAAATGACATTCTTTTGTGAGATTATGTTGTCCCTTGATTTATATTTTCTTTCTTCAGAATTTTCTTTTACACCACCCTGATTCCCGTAAATGCTGTAATTTCCTTGTTGACTCAGAAGAGCACATTTTTAAATCTATTTTAGAACAGTAGTGTACATTCGTCTGTCTAGTCACAGAGCACATAACTGGGCTCACTGTGACATAATGATCCATACACGCATATATTTTTGGTCTCATAATGGAAATCAAGGGTAAGAACATTTGCCAAGTGTCCAGTGGACAACCTCTTGACAGAGTCTGGTTGTTTGTCAAAATGTTTGGTTGTCCACAACTTTTACAACAAAGAAGGCAAAACATCTCACGAAAATTTTAATTTTATAAGTATACAGTAATGCGCTATATACAAAGTTTACTATGTAAAGATTTTCTGAGTCAGCCATCTCAGTCAGAGTCAGTCAGAGAGGTTTTATTGTCATTTCAGCTGTGTACAAGTACATGTTGAAAGGAAACTGTGTTCCCTAGGGTCACGGTGCAACACACAGTGCAGATACGCAACACAACAATAAATACAAACAGATCTAATAAATGCAAAAAGACATCTAATCTAAACGTTACAACAAGTAATTAAGAGACAAGACTAGAGACACTTGTTGATTAGTCAAAGTCGAAGTCAACTTTATTGTCAAAACTGCAATATGTACAGGACATACACAGGATTGAAATTGCCTTTCTCTCAGTCCCTCGGTGCGACAGTAACCATTAAAACACTAAAACATTTAATAAACATAAGCATAGAATGAAATAATAAAAGTGTAATACTGTGCAAGTGTAATACTAGTACATGTCATGTCATGTGTAGGTGGTACGTGAGGTAGAAACATGTTCTGATATGTGGTTAGCAGCATGAACTTTTTGTGGACTGCTTGGGAATTCTAAGCTACTGGGCGGCAGACTCTTTATCAGCAGCTGCTGGAGTGGAACTTCCTCGTTCTCCTCCTCATCCTTTTCCTTGTCGTCAGACTTTGCATGAGAGAGCTTCTTTATCATACGCACGCACCACATGTGGTACATGTGGTGGAGCAAAATTGTTTACACAGGGTCCCAGTTACGTCCAACAAAAGAATAAAATGTAAAAGAAAAACAGTGATAAGATCTAAGATATGAACTGAAAAAAACGTTAACTAAAAATACACTATGCACTAGTACTATGCACTATAGTATAGTAGTATAAAAACAATACACCAATACAATATGAGAGGCACTCGCAGCATTTTTAAGGTTCAGGGATTAAAGCAGACAAAATATATATAATATATTAATGTTTTAAAGGAAGTTGTACAGTTTGTTTTATATGTACAGTTCAATACAAGAATAGTGCTATGACTGTACAATTTGAGAAAAACCAATAAATTAAG